>VXBX01008295.1:245794-309814 GCA_013400415.1 Scytalopus superciliaris
CCCTCTCTGACCTCAAACCAGGCCGGCACCCGGCGGGATTACGGGACTCGTTAATCTGCTAAAGCATTCCCAGCCTTTCAGGGGGAAAACCTGCCGCCGGCTCGGGCTGGGCGCCGTCGGAAGCCCGGCCGCGGGGCACAGCGCTCCGGGGCTCCGGAGCTCGCCTGCCGACCCCAAAACCAGGCAGAGGTTAGCCCCGGCTCAAATAAATGTGCACATACAGGGACACACCCGTGCCCCTTTATTCTGTGTACACTAGAGAACAGCAGCCGAGGCCACGGAAAGGGCTTTAATGGAGTAACTTTCCTCGGTTTCCAGCGATCTCTGTCCGTACGAGGAGAGGCACCGCACCGGGGACTGCCCGTCCCCTGAGGCGCCAGAACCGCGGCCCCGGCCTCCTGGGGAGTGGCGGAGGGAAAGAGGGAGGGGAAACTCAGGTCAGTCCACGGCAAGTCCCACTATCAGCACAGAAAGCGGCTGCCTCGTACTTATTACCGCGGCACGAAAGGGGCGGGAGGAGCTGCCGGGGCCGGGCCCTCCCCCGGGCCGCATCCAGCGGGGATGGAGGGAGGGAGTTCTCCGCACCGACCCGCTGACCGCGGGCAGGGCAGCGCTAAATTCCCCCGAAGGCCAGTAATTCAAGGGGGCTGGGCAGAGGGAGCGAGAGGAAATCCTCGGGAGATGCTGCCTACGAGAAATTTCGTTGCCTGAGCCGCTTCTGGAGCGGCAGAGGATGGAGCTCACCCTCACACGCAGACGGCTTCCCCTTTTTCTATCGGGGATCTTAGGCTCAGGAGAACATCTGGGAATCTGGAAACATTAAAATCCTCTCATAACTGCACCCCGCAGTGAGAGAGAGCTCAGCGCTCTGTTGGAAGATGCATTCTTGGATTCAGATACTATTTTTTTTCTGGTTATGCAGGGGATTTACTTGAAACCTCAGAAAGCGCTCCAGATCCTCAGAGTTGACATGTAGTTAGAATCGGTCTGACCAATGCTTCGCCCAAACACACACAGACCTCTCACCTACTGATTTCCTTAGCGAGAAAAGGCTTTAAAACGTGAATAATGAATTTTGTGACTCAATTCAAAGAGATATGGTGAATGCCAAGAGCAGCATTGTTATACATTTAAATAACAATGTGGGTTTTTTAGTAGAGTCCTACAGGGGGGGGAAAGAAAAAAAAAAAAAGTAAGCAAAAGCACCATGTTCCTGGTATGAATTTTCACTAAGATACTCAATAAAGGATTTGGTCAGGAACTGAGGACAAGGCAACTAATCGGAGCAATGAATAAACAAGGCTCAAAATGCCAGAAATGTGTGCTATGTATGCCCACTGGGAATTTTTCTGTACTTTTTTTTTTACTCGAACTTATTCAAATGCTTTACATCTGAGGGAAGAACATGCATTTTCCTGGACAGGGACAAGAAACAAGGTTTTGGAGAAGCTGCTCCTGGTGCTTTGCCCTCCGTTGTTAGTAGCATGGAAGAAGCCACAGCCCTTGGAGTGTTTAGGGGTTTCAAGGGAGCACCGCCAGACCCAAAGCTCACTGGCTTGTGGAGGTTTTGCATCTCATGGAGCAATGGCTTTACAGATAAATGAAATGTAAACTGTTCCCTCCAGGTGCTCCCTATGATAACTCCTGGGTGAGAAGTGGATCACAGATATAAGCAGCTTGCTCACTTTGGAGTTGGACTGTTCTGATTGCAGCAGCGAGTTACAAACAATCCAGCATCAAGTACATAAATGGCCAACAAATTTCATAAATGGCCAACAAGTGCAAGCTGTTCATTTGAAAGACTCTTAACAAAAAACAGGAAGGCAAACTCTAGGAACATCAGTGAACTTTTTAAAACTACTTTCATGCTGAGCTACTTACCACATCTGCTTTAAACTGGGAAGAAGGGTTAATCTGCAACTGACTGTCCAATAATATATTTGAGAGGAGCACAGGTTTCCTTTTCCAGGTTTAGATTATATGCTAACAACTTTTATAAAACAAAAACAGGCTGGCATGATTTAAGACAACATGGACAGAGAAGATCTGGCATATAAAGAAAGGTCATTCAAACCATCTATATTATCAATTGATATTTGTTAATAAGTTTTACTTTTTGAACTGTTAAGTAGCATAATAATTTATTTTGACATAAATACTGTTCCAAAATACAGTCTTCTGCAATGCTACCAGTGTCTTCTGAAACAGACTGCTAAGGTACTGGTAACTTCGACAATTTTGTCTTGCTATAAGAATTTTAGGCAAGCACTGTCATCATGTATACAAAATTTCTTTTTCTAATCTGCTTCTACACTGCTTGATGTGTCAAGGATTTAGAGTAATTAATTTCAGCTAAACCAATGTTAATCCATATTCCTAATAAATTTCTATAAAACTCTGGGCATTCTACAATTACTAATTAAAAAACAAACAAAAAATCCCATTTCATAATCATTTGTTATGGGGAACAAGGTGTAGTGGTGGGACAGAAGAATTAAATGCTTAATTAAAAATGCATGTATAGCACTTCTTAAAAAGCTAAGCATTTGCTCTGTGTGAAGGAGAGAACTTTTGGATGAACAGATTGCAATGAAAACATTAGCATGCAGTACTTTCTAGGATGTGACTAATCTCAGACCTGTCTTACATGTACCATGAGGTTTCTTATGTTTTTCAAAGGGACAAGTGTACAGTAACATTCTACATGCAGGTTTTCAGAGGCAAAATGTTTTACTTTCTCGTTGTGTTTCTCCCAGTTTGTTGCTTAAGACAGCCATAAAGACATGTCTTTGTTCATCCTGCAATGTGACATTATACTTCATTTGGAAGAGTGAAAGACAATGATATTTTTCCCTTATACTTCTATTTATCCACTGTTGTCAACCCGATAACAGAAGTGTGTTTAAGCTAATAAACTAAGAACAAATTTGCTTCCTTATTATATCCTCCTGCATCAACCTGTTTCATAGATGTGAATAAAAATCAAGGGCTTTCTTACTATAGCCCTACAAACATCCATTCTAAGACACAGAGATTTCATTTTTCTGGTATCCCAAAGAAAAATAGCCTTGATTATTTGGATTCAATATATGGATTCTGGTGTATCCTTCCTAATAGCAAGAATGTGTGGAAAAAACCCATGAGAACATCAATACAACTATGAAAATATTTTCTTTTCAATTTAATCTTACTAGAAAGATAATTTTCTACTGATATGGACAAAACAAGATCTGTAGAGTTTTATACAGAAAATTACTGAGGGTGTCCAGTTAGATTATAGGATACTAGATAACAGTCTAACTCTTGTTTGCCTGTTCATTCAAGCATTTAATGTACTAAATCCCAGGAAATTAGCTTGTCTTTTTTTTTTTTTTTTTCCCCTTTTTTTGTGATTGCAATTGAAAATTTAAATCAGAACTTTAACCAAAAAAGAGTAAATGAAAGACTGCAGGACAAGATTTCTGTTTTATGGAGTGGAATTAAGAGGGGCAAATAACTGTGTTGACTTGTGTATTCTGCAGCCATTTTTTTTCATGGATAAGGAATTACAGAATCCTAGATGACTAGACAGTTTATGCCATACTTTGGGGTCAGCTGCTAATTTCTGAAACAGCAGCATGTTGATTCTTGGAGATTGGTGACAGAGGAAAAAACGGTGTGTAAGACCAGCAAAGCCTGAATAGTAAAAGTTTCAGAGAACAAGATGACCATTATGATGTCAGCAGGTGGAGCAAATCTATTTGATGTATCATCTAAAATCCCATCAAACCACTTTCTTCTAAGGGATGCAAAAACACAAAACAAAAACCTGTTGGGTTCTGTGCGCCTATGCTTCATAATTCACAGGTACTAAGGAACAGAACTTCGGTCAGTGCAACCACCTGAGTTTTAGAAACAGAGCTAAAACCAGAAAAGCCTTCATAGTAATTTACTGAGAATGAGGTAATGATGCAATTTCCAGAAAAATGCTGGAAAATATGAATCATGGTAGCAGTTACTTTTGAACAAAGAAAATATGCACTCAGTGTCTTTTATATTTCTCTGAGAGGTAAGAGAAGACACTGAAAAGTTATGTTAAGTCTAGATCTTAGGTCTGGATGAATTGGTATTCACAAGCATTTTTAGTTTAGCATTAAATGCCAGCACAAGTTTTCAGTTCATTTTGCTCTCTGGAACTTTCAGGGATCTCTTGGCCCTTAAAATCTCAAACAAGGTAGTATTTCATGAATATGAACATAGTCATATGCAGCACACCAATGCCCATGAGAAGACCCTTTCTCTTGATTCTAAGGAGGATTTTCCAGTTGTATGCTCAAGTTGTGTGGAAGACATCCCTCCTGGATGCTTTGGCTTTTGAATATTGGTGTGTGTTGCTTGCTTTAGGCAGAAAACTTGATCATCGTTACTAGGGTTTTCGAGAGACACCCTAAGGGTGCAGGTCTGTTTCACAATCTCAGCTATGCTCTGTGCTCTTTCAGAGGCTGCAGGACTCACCAATCTATTGATGGCTACCTTTTCCTCTGTCAGCCCAAGGAACCTTCCATAAGACTTCACTGAAGGGATCACTGCTCTGGTCTAATGTCTCTACCAAAACTCTTACAAAGGGCGGAAGAGGGCATGGAAAATTGCTTACATTCTCTAGTCTTTGGTTCATTCTTTGGGAAGGATCAGTAGAAGGCCCTTTTTTCTGCAGGACCACTTTAATGTCATTTATAAGTTCCTGACCTAATATCAGGAAGATGCTACCTATATTCAAATTCACTTATACTATAAAGTGCCAGATTATACCGCTGAATCCCTCAAATGTGGCCTGTTCCATCCATTTCTCCTTATTTTGTTCCCTTGTTCCACTCCAAACATTCCAACACTATTAGGAATCTTTGTCAGCCTGATCCTAAGCTCAAAGGTCATACATACAGATGAAGGTAGGTATTATTATCGTAGTTTTCTACAACCACGAACAGAATTGTGTTGAGATCCTTTCAGAGTGTCCAGAGATGGTGAATCTCTGGTTTTAGTGCAGCAATGAAAGCTGTAATCATTACCTACACTAGGATCAAAGCAGCATTGCAGATCTTAACTGACATAAGCTATACTTGGGAATTATTCTCTGAGTGCCATAATAAGAGCAATCTGTTTTAAGATTTCATCTGTTTCCTTAATGACAGAAAAATTTTCATGTTCCCATTTAGAATCCAGTTATTAAACACATCATCATCTGCTACACCCTATCAGAAGTGAAGTCCTTATTTTAGATTTTGTCTGGGTAGATTATGAAGCAGCCTATCATCTTGTGGCCAGTGTAGAGTTTCTGCTTGACAACTGAACACATTCTAGCACTCAATTCCTAAAGCATTAAATAGGGCTAGTGAGGTGTGGTGGTCTGCTGAATGACAAACTTATGACTTCTTCATAGAAAAAAGACTATAGACAAGTTAGAAAATTAACTGTTAAATGGTTTTTCAAGGTAATTTTTTTAAAATCATCTTCATTTTCCATGTACTTCTTGGTTTTTAGGGTTTTCCAATTCTGTGCCAGCTTATTCAGTCCAGAAGCATCAGGAGCATGAGACAATACACAAGAGGGATTTACCTGTGTTGCTGTCTCAGCCTCTGAAAAGACTACAGCATCACCACAAGCTAAATAAGTCCTCATCCAGAAATGTAAACTTCCTTTTCTGTCCCCTTGCAAACACATGGCAGAACATGTGAAAACCCAGTATTTGTAGTACATGCTATGCTTTATATTTCTGACACCTACAACATAAGATGATCATTCTAAGATTGCAGTAAACCTGGTCATTCACAAATTATGTTGTCTAAATAGAAGATTCATTTCTTGCAACTCATCTGCAAAACCTGCTAATTTTCTTTTTATAAAAGCCACAACTAACTCTTCACAATAAAACCTTATTGATTAATAGTGGATATATCAGCATCTGGACACCAAGTTTGAAAAGTTGTTTGCAGTGGGGAAGCAGAGTAATTCCATGCCAGAGGAGCAGGTTTTGCTAAGACAGCCTATTACAGTAGCATTTAGAAGATAAAAGTTTTGTGTTCTAAAGCACTCAAAGCACTGGAAAAACTCTATGATCTATAATGAACACCAAATTGACAAAAATGTTAGATTGCACTTTGCAGCACTATACAGGAAATCCCAAGACTAATTAGTTTGTCTTTTTTATACAATTGCATTTTCACAAATTGTTTTTGCTGTCACAGCTGGCCTTGGGACTATTTACATTTTTTTTTTTGCATGCAGTTGGGCTATCACTCATGTTGAGAGATAGATATATTCCTTGCACACAAATACCAAAGGAAATTATCACAATCTGAGCAGTTTCAACTCCTGAGGCTTATTTTAATTATAATAGGGATGGCAAAAGAATTTCAAGGATTGACTTTTTTCTCCTTAATTGTGGGATCAACAAGTCATATTCCAAACTTTTAAATTTTGACTTTTGAATCTTCCTCTTCTTGTTTACCTCTTTTAAAAACTCCTTTTCATGCTTTTTATTGTATTAATTCATAGTTTATATGGCAGTTTGTTAAATAATTTCAAAATATATTTTAATTGATCTGAAGTTCTCAAGCATTCTTTGCAGAATCATGGTGTGACAAATTAGTAAGTTCTCCAAGTTATTTTCCCTCAGGAACATCTACCACACAATGTGGAGCAAAACAAGATAGCCTTGGCAGCGCTGGGTTAACAGTTAGACTCCATGTTCTTAGCAGTCTTTTCCAACCTAAAAGAGTCTATGAAAAAGAAGTACCTACACAATTTGAAATTAAATTTAACTGTGCTTTATTTAATTTTTCAGTCTTAGAGGATACGGAGCTTTTCTAAGCAAATTGAGAGACTAGAATATTTTATGTCTCTTGGTACCCCACAACTGTGCAATGACTATAATATTTGAAATCTCTTAGCAATTTAAGGCTTTGAAATTCAGATAATACTCTCCTCTACAGAATCCTGAATTATAAAGTGTCCTGGTGTCACACTGAGATGATCTGCTTTGCTGAAGTGCTTAACATCTAAACAGAGAAAATAACCTGTGCTGACCAACACAACCCAGTCAGACTTTGTTTATGAACAGAAGCATGAATGCTTCTAGAAATTTTTGTTTAAACTGAAGCTTAGCTTCTTAGTGAGGGGCTTTGATGTCACAGTACAAAGCACAGAAGGTGAGAGAGTTACATGTTAAGAGTCAGAAAGGATCATTTAGACAGGTAGAGAGATTTACAAAATTTTTGTGACTCTCTGTAACAATCTTTCAAAATGTTTCACGTGTATCAGTGGATGTCTGATAAACTGCTTGTTTTACAATATAGGGGAAAAAAATTGATTCTTACACTTGGAATTAGGCCACAGCACCAGGTGGTTCATGGTATCCCAAACAGGTTTCACATCTGGTTTCAGCCTGGCTTTGTTTCTGTTTCCTGGCACTTACTGCTTTCAATGTTATACCAAAGTTGGCAGGTCCTAGACCTTAGTATGGGTTCCTTATCAGCACAGTTACAGAATTTGCTTTCAAAATTAAATGCTTAAACATGCTGTTATCAAAAAAAAATATGCAAGCAAGTAAGTAAAACTGGCATGTAAATCTCCTTTTAAATCAGGATTACTTTATTACTGTGCAACGCACTATAGATTGACAAAAATCAAGATGGTAACTCCACCCTGCTGCAGGTGTGTTGAACAAGACAGAAAGTAAAGGCAGAAATTCAGGTGCAGGCAAGCACCAAACAGCTCTGTCTCCTGGGAGTTACTGCGCACAATTTCAGATGTGAGAGACCCTGATTCCTTAGGACACGTACCTGGCTGTAGCTCTGGATGGCACCTCTGGCCTGACTGCTGCGGGATGGGAGCTGGGCGGCTGCTGTTTCACCCAGGGCGAGGGTCTGGTTGCTGTGGTAGCTGGCTGAGTACTGGAAGGACCCTTCAGGTTTGGAATTGAGCTGGAGTGCACTCTGGGAGAGGAGGCTTGGCCCTGCAGGGACAGAATTTGAGAGCAGTCAGAAAGGCACAGTGAAAGAACATACCTATATTATCTGTCAAGTGAGCCTTGAAATTATCAGATGTATCTGGCTTCAGATTTTCAGAGTTTGGCCTGTCAATAAGAAAAGTCACATACATTACTTTGTTTCTTTACCACTCAGTCGTCATTATTATCAAGTGTGTTCAAGCAACAGACCGTATTGCTTTCTTTGAAAGAAATGTATGGTT
The DNA here is from genome assembly GCA_013400415.1 of Scytalopus superciliaris. Lineage (NCBI taxonomy): Eukaryota > Metazoa > Chordata > Aves > Passeriformes > Rhinocryptidae > Scytalopus > Scytalopus superciliaris. Next base: position 254,021 of record VXBX01008295.1, read on the forward strand.
TTGACTAGTGAAGAAATTCTATGCTTAGACAAACCCAACTGTACTACTTGGTAAAGAAATCTTGCTTTTCAACTCACAATAGTTGATGAGAGGTTTTTTCCCCTAAGGATAAGTCTTGTTTATTTCACTTAATTATATCCAGTCGTTCTGCCTGGAAAATACTAGGTTGTCCCACCCTGGGCCCCCAGCACATTAGATCTGTTGATTAATGCCACTCTGTCCTATACACACAGTGATGTAATACTTTGGTGCCTGTAGGGATGAATGACAGCCTTTAAAATATTAATTGCTCCTCTCATCATGCAGGACACATCCTGATCTTGGTGAATCTTTGATAACTCTTTTGTCAGCCTGTCTTATCTTCCCCATCACAGCACTGCACAGCAACAGAGCCAAGTGTAGGCAGCAAGCTTAACTGGGGCTGCCAGACTGAAGGGCATGTCAGGACTGTAAACACCAACACTTTCCACAGTTATTTAGTAGTTCTGTGAAACTAAGGCATGTTCTAATATTCATTAGGTTCACTTAAAAATTATTTACCTTACCACCTGCCCATAGCAAATTTCCCAGCTTTTGCCCTGAGTCCATTTACCAGACAGGGAACACTGTTTAAATACATGGATCGAGTGCACACTCAGCAAATGTGCTGATGACACCAAGCTGAGTGGTGCAGTTGACATGCCTGAATGAAGAGATGCCAGCACAGGAGGGACATCTGTTCGAGCCAGTCCAGATGAAAGCCGCAAAGATGATGAGAGGGCTGAAGCATCTTTCCTCTGAGGAAAGACTGAGAGAATTAGGATTGTTCAACCGGGAAACGTAAAGGAGGGTTCAGGGTGACCTAATTGTGGCATTCCAGAACATGAAGGGAGTCTACAAGAAAGCTTGAGAGAGACTTTTTACAAGGGCATGTAGTGACAGGACAAAGGGAATTGCTTCACACTGACAGAGTAGGCTCAGATTTGATAGTAGTAAGAAATTCTTCTCTGTGAGGGTGGTGAGGCTCTGGCATGGATTGCCTAGAGAAGCTGTGAATTCTCCAGAACTGTTCAAGGCCAGGCTGGCTGTAGCTCTGTGCAACCTGGTCTAGTGGAAGGTGTCCCTGTCCATGGCTGGGGGTTGGAACTAGATGATCTTTAAGGTTCCTTCCAATCCAAACCATTCTGTGATTCTATGATTCTATGATACATAAAGAGCTACATTAAAGAATACCTGTAGTGCTTTTCTATGTCTTCACTGATTTTAGTATCTTTTAGTGAGGGCCCAGCAAGTGAAATATAAGAGGAGCGAAAAGTGTGACCATTGCATGGGTTGCAGAGAAGTCTACCTTCAACTCAACAGCTCCCATCTACAGCACACCCAGTGGCTCCACAGGGAAGACACATTTATCTTCGGGTTAGCACTAACAAGCTCATGAGAGCAAGAAGGTGACACAGACCTTAAGGATGCAAAGTGATTACGGTGATTTTGCCCCTACAGAACATGTGAAAAGTTCAGTTTTATGAGGACTCATGAGGAAAAAATTCCAATGAATCCACCAGAAGTAACTTCCAGTACATTTCTGATACAAAGGCAATTTCGCTATGAGAATGTACAGCTGCTCCAAAGAAATTTCTGCTTAGAAAATGTGCAACCTCCCCCCCAAAAAAATTACACGGAGAGTATTTTTTTCTCTAGCCCGGTTCTCAGAAATGGCAGAACCATTATAACTGCTACTTTCCAAAATCCAACCTGGACTACTTAAATGACAAATTGTAGTAGGCTATGTAAAGTTGAAGGGTTTGCATCTAAAAGTAGACTGGGATTATGATAATATTTTACGTATCGACTCAACTTATACTGCAAAGTCAACTGCATTCATCAGAATATTCCAGATACAGGACAAATTTAGAACATAAGTACTGGTCCCTCTACTTTCTTTATAAGTACAGAAGGAGACAGGGCTCCATATATGCTGTGAGGTTTGTAAAAATGTATCCCATCCACCGAAGAGCTGAATTTAATCCTGCATGGGTGTTTATAAATCCAGAATTTGGTAGCTCTCCATTCCCTGACTCTGCAAATAGGGTTTACTAAGCATTTTCCATTTAACTGGTTTTATTGCAACTTTTCTTCTTTAATGAAAGAAATAGTTTCACAGATTTTTTTTTAAGAGCATAAAGAAAATACATGCTCCATTTTAAAATATGTCTGTAGGCTTTATTTTAATCTTTTGGATTTTGCATTTTCACTGAGAATTTGTCTGTGATCAAGTGATGAGCAAGATCAAGTTCAGAAAATTCACAAAAGCATAACTTTCCCAGGAGAAGCAAAAGTTGCAGCAAGAAAGCAATTTTTGTGCATGAAAGTGTTTGTACTCATTCTGAAAGTAATTATGCTGTGACATTTCTAAAGCTTAAATAATGATTAAACTATCACATGCTATGAATGCAATATGTTTAAATTTTCATTGCATCTGGCTTTCAAGTGCTGCTTTCCCATTACTGTGGCTCACTAGGGGATTTACATCACCAGCTAGAAACACATACATGGGTTCCCTGCTCCATTTAGTTTAAACACTTCCATGCACTTAAAGAAACTTATCCAATCCATTGAAAAAAAAAAATGTAAAAAGTTTGGAGCACATGGATTTAATTTCACTAAAAGACTCTGTAGCAGTTTTTATTTTGTACCTTGACAAGCAATAATCGAACAATTAAAACATATGTATATTTCAATAATTACAAAGTAATTTGAGAGAAACATCCAGAGAGATATTTTAGATAAGCCTGGAATTTTAAATAAGCCCAAGCAAATGTAGAATAGAGGAGTGGCTGCTCACCTGTAAATATCCAAGTCTAAACCCAACATACAAACTACAAGATATATTTGCGATCAGGCAGCGTGATCTTGAAAAAACACAAGTTCCTCTTTCAGGGTTTAGGGATTACAAGCAGTCCTGCCTTGTCTGATAGGGGAAAAATGGATTGCTTTTCTCATTAACATTCTTGAGATTTCAGTCTGAAGGTAAAACACAACCTTCTGAAGAGCCTGCAGTTCACTCAGAAGAGAATAAATTTGTGTACTTCTATACGCTGATGGCTCTTGACAACAACCTACTGTTTCTTCCTGGCTAAAATTTAAACTCTGTTGTGTTAGTATAAGAAAGTATTCATCCAACTACTTTACATTTGTTTTCAGAAGAGTTAAGGCAGATGGAAATTCTCTATTTTCAGCTGGGCACTTGAAATCACAAGGTAACTGCCAGCACAATTCAGTCTTAGTTGTTCCCTTAATAAGCCATAATTAACTACAAATATTCAATTTAAAACAAACACTTTTGGTTTCATAAGATTTAGTATAGCAGATATTAGTGATTTGTAGTATTGCTTTAAAAATGTGCACTACACTTTGTTTCTGTTTGCAGGTATGGGGAAGATAAAACATCCCTTATGTTTTCAACACCACATTAAAACAAATCAAAACCAAACCTTTTTCCTTGTGAAAGAGTATTAGTGTTGAATTATTCATAGTTGATAGTGCCAATTTTTCACTAATTCAGTTAGTGCCACTTTCCTCCTGCATTCAAATAGTACAGATAAGAGTACAAATTCAGGAAACGGAGTTAGAGCCATCATACTGCAAGAGACACTGCTGTGGACTGACTTCAAATGATGGTGCAGGATATAGGAATTAACTCTTTAACTTGTTTCCAATTTGGTGGACAGGTACTGCAGACAGTGCCTTTCTCTTCCTTTTAACCTTGAGCTGTGCAGCGTGCAAGCCTCTCCCAAGTTGCTCACCTTGGCCTCTGTAAGGAGCTCGAAGGAGAGGGAGAGGGTGCGAGTCAAGCTTGTGACACAAAGAGCACTTAAGCTGGGGAGAGCTGCTGGAGCACAGAGAAAACCAGCAAGGAGGGAACAGACAAAGATGAGGGATATGCCTACATCAGGAGCAAACCCACAATGAAAATTCAGAGGTGATGGAAAGCTGAGGACTTTTCTAGGAATCACAGAAGGGAAACACGAATTTTGTTTGTGGTTTGGAGACCCTGGCACTGGCAGGCACAGCAGGGTTAGAGGAAAATGAGTCTCCCATTCAGGGAGAGGAGTGAGCAGAGTTCTTGTGAAGCCCTTTTCCTTAGTTTATATTACCCACCCCTCTTACTAGCAGTTATGTTGGCTATTATATGGCTATTATTCAAAACCCGTTTAAGAGATCTGGAGGACTTGCACACTTACTTCAAGCCAATGAGGTAAGAGGAGTGGAGCAGTGCAAGCCACACCCCTGCCCCGAGTCCTATCACTAAAGAGAGCTGCACTGAAGGCCAGGCTTGCTGCCTTCCTGTATTTGACAAAGTAAGCATAGCCTGGCATTGCACTGAACAGGCTGATTTGTGGCATTTACTACACATAACTAGTGAGTTACAAGCTCCATTACAAACCATAGCAGAAGGAGAGCTCCCACAGCATCTACCTGCTTCTGCCAAAGGGCAACTTAGGGAAGCAGCAGCCAAAGTTTGCAGGGTGAGTCTCACGATGCTCAGCTGGGGCTGTTCTGCTCCCCACTCACTCTGTGAGGGACAGGGTTACTGCATTGCCCATATTCCTTCATGGGCCACTGCTTTTCTTTCTCAAAACACCATGCACAATGCTTCAATAAAGTGCAGTGTAACTATGTAAAAAACAAACCAAGGAAGTGAGGGGTCTTAAAGGATGAGATCATTATTAACTCAAGGACATCACAGTGATAGTTGATTATGGGAAACCAAAGTGACACAAAGAATCCAGGCTACTATCATCACTCATGGCTGGGTAAAAAATGGGGCAAAACCTGAAATTACGAAAATATTTGTCCTTTTTATTTTTAACAGGAATACTTTCTTTGGAAATAAAGCATTTTGCCTGTCATTTCTGCTCTCTTCAGACCACTTTCACTTCATTCTTACATCATTCAGAGAAAAAAACCCAACCAAACCAATTGAGAAAAAAACGAAAACAAAACCAAAAACAACCAAACCAACCAAGAAAAAAAAATCACAACTTAAAAATTTATTGTTTTTTGACACATTATTCTTGAATAGGAAGTGTTTGCAAGAAGAAATACTTTCTATGGCTATTTCAGAGCAGCAGAATACTAGGATACTTCTCAGTACCTGTACATACTGTTCTAGCTCTACCAATGTTTGCTTAGGTAACCAAAAGTTATTAGTTACAAATACAGAACACATAAAACTTCTATTTATTCTACTTCTTATACAAGAAATGACAAGATATTACAGACCAGTAAGTGAAAATAAAAAAGGTAATATAACAATAAAATTCCACCACTATGATTATTTTCTTCATAGATTTGTCTACTTAGGTGATCCCTTGGATTTTTTTTATTTTTAAACCACACTCTGCAGCATATTTAAGATAGAACAGGCTTTCCATTGTATGAAAAATGTAAACTTTGCTTTTAATTAATACCATGTTCCTCTGCATAAAAATTTATATTCACTTGTGCAACAGACTTTACACCAGAATTCAACTTATGCACTGAAGAAAGGTCCAGAATTTCCATTTTTTCATGCTCAGAAACTGCCAAGTGCTAAGCTACTATATTCAAATCCACTGGAATATGCTTGTCGATTTCAGTAGGAGTCAAATCAGTTTTTAAGATATCCTAAGTGTACTGAAGTGGTGCATGCTAACAGAGAAAATGAACCTATTGAATGCTTAGTATAAAATCAATTTTAACAAACATGATGCTGAAAGAGTAGCTATATTATTAGAAATGTTTAGCAGAAACCAACTACATCAACATCACTGCTATAAAATTTTAAAAGCATGTTTCTTTCTCCTAGTCCTCGTGCAACAACAGGGGATTCAATGCTCCGTGGCATTGCCAAACTCAAAGAGTATGGCACGTAGCTTTCCTTTCCTCACTCAGAAAGCCCCAAGAGAAACTGGGTGCTCAGCTGCTCACCATGATCCACAGTCCCAGGCATTGTGACACCCAAATTAAGCAAAGAAAGAATTACACTGAAAAAAAGAAAAACCAAACCAAACCCAACAAAGACAAAAGTGCATCAGCTCGGTATTGAATTTTGAGTCAATGGACAGTCATTAATGCTGACTGGAGCTTCAGTGACAGATTACAAAAAATAGGTATCAGCACCAACAGTAGTTGAAAATTCAGGGATTATGTTGGGAATCAGAGCTGGTGAGTCATCACATGTTTTCTTCCTTTCCTTAGCACATGTTTTCTTCCTTTTCTCCAGCCATGCAAGTATCAGAGCTCACCTGAGTTGTAGCACAATCTGGTCATAAGCAGAAGAGTATCCAGTAGAAAGTAGAAACCCAGTAGGAACTTGGGCTCTAGGAACTTACCAGTGTCAGAAGTTAAGCAGTTTTCTAAGTGCTGAGAGACTTGTCCAGTACATTGATACCAATTAGAGATGGGGGGCAAAGAAGTACATCCTATTAAATTCTGCTATTTGTAATATGACTAAATCACGAGTGAACTTTTAAAAACAAACACATGATAGAATCATAGAATCATTAACGTTGAAAAAGACCTCCAAGATGACTGAGTTAAACATTTAACTGAAAACCACCTTCAACTAGAACATAGCACCAAGTGCCACTTCCAGCTGTTTCTTGAAAACTTCCAGGGATGGTGACTCCACCACCTCTCTGGGCAGCCCCTTCCAATGCCTAACCACCCTCTCAGAGAAAAAATTCTTCCTGATGTTCAACTTGAACCTCACCTGGTACAGCTTGCAGCTATTTCCCCTTGTTCTATTGCTGGTTGCCTGGAAGAAGAGACCACAACACCCACCTGGCTACAGCCTCCTTTCAGGCAGTTGTAGAGAGCCATAAGGTCTCCCCTGACCCTCCTTTTCTCCATACTGAACAACTAGTTCACCCAGCTGCTCCTCATAAGGCTTGTTCTCTAGACCCTCCACCAGCGCTTCTGCCCTTCTCTGAACCCCCTCCAGCACTTCAATATCTTTCTTGTAGTGAGGGGCCCAGAACTGGACACAGGACTCAAGGTGTGGTCTCACCAGTGCCAAGTACAGGTGGACGATCACTGCCCGGGTCCTGCTGGCCACACTATTCCTGATACAGGCCAGGATGCTGCTGGCCTTCGTGGCCACCTGGGCACAGGGCTGGCTCATGTTCAGCCAGCTGTTGACCAGCAATCCCAGGTCATTTTCTGCTGGGCTGCTCTCCAGCCACTCTTATCCCAGCCTCTAGTGCTTCCTGGGCTTGTTGTAACCCAAGTGCAGGACCCAGCACCTCATCAAGCCAGTCTGTCCAGAACCCTCTCCAGGGCCTTCCTATTCTCCATCAGATCAACACTCCTGCCTGACTTAGTGTTATCTGTGGACATGCTGAGGGTGCACTTTCCCTTTGTCCAGATCATTGATAAAGATATTAAATAGGACTGTCCCCAATACTGAGCCTTGGGAGACCCCACAAGTGACAGGCCACCAACTGGATGCAGCACTGTTCGCCACCACTCTCTTGGTCCAGCCACCCACAGAGTTTTTAACCCGGGGAAGAGTCCAGGACAAGGGCTGCCAGTTTCCCCAGGAGAATGGTGTAGGACACCACATAAAAGGCNTACTGAACAACTAGTTCACCCAGCTGCTCCTCATAAGGCTTGTTCTCTAGACCCTCCACCAGCGCTTCTGCCCTTCTCTGAACCCCCTCCAGCACTTCAATATCTTTCTTGTAGTGAGGGGCCCAGAACTGGACACAGGACTCAAGGTGTGGTCTCACCAGTGCCAAGTACAGGTGGACGATCACTGCCCGGGTCCTGCTGGCCACACTATTCCTGATACAGGCCAGGATGCTGCTGGCCTTCGTGGCCACCTGGGCACAGGGCTGGCTCATGTTCAGCCAGCTGTTGACCAGCAATCCCAGGTCATTTTCTGCTGGGCTGCTCTCCAGCCACTCTTATCCCAGCCTCTAGTGCTTCCTGGGCTTGTTGTAACCCAAGTGCAGGACCCAGCACCTCATCAAGCCAGTCTGTCCAGAACCCTCTCCAGGGCCTTCCTATTCTCCATCAGATCAACACTCCTGCCTGACTTAGTGTTATCTGTGGACATGCTGAGGGTGCACTTTCCCTTTGTCCAGATCATTGATAAAGATATTAAATAGGACTGTCCCCAATACTGAGCCTTGGGAGACCCCACAAGTGACAGGCCACCAACTGGATGCAGCACTGTTCGCCACCACTCTCTTGGTCCAGCCACCCACAGAGTTTTTAACCCGGGGAAGAGTCCAGGACAAGGGCTGCCAGTTTCCCCAGGAGAATGGTGTAGGACACCACATAAAAGGCTTAACTGAAGTTCAGGTAGAGAACATCCACAGCCTTTCCCCCATCAACTAGGCAGAACACTTGGTTATAAAAGGACACCAAGCAGGTCAGACAGAACTTGCCTTTCCTAAATCCATGCTGGCTGGGCCTGATCTCCTGTCTCTCCTGTGCATGCCATGTGATTGCACATAGAATAGTCTGTTTCACAACCTTCCCCAGTGCTGAGGTTGGGCTGACAGGCCTGTAGTTAACTGGATCCTCCTTCTGGCCCTTCTTGTAGATAAGCATCACATTGGCCAACCTCCAGTCACCTGGGACCTTGCCAGTTAACCACCATGATAACTGATGATAAATGAGGGAAAGTGGCTTAGTGAGCCCTTCCATCAGCTCTCTCAACACCCTGTGGTGAATCCCATCCCACACCATAGTCTTCTGAGTGTCTGAGTGGCACAACAGGTCACTAACAACTTCTTCCTGCAGTGCAGGGGATCAGTTCTCTTCCCCATCCCTGTCTGTCAGCTCAGGGGGCTGGTTGCCCTGAGGAAAACTGGTCTTTCTGAGAATGACTAATGCAAAGAAGACATTAAATACCTCAGCCTTTTCATCATTCTTGGTGGCAATGTTCCCACTCCCCTCCCCCTCCCCCTGAATCCAATAGTGGATGGAGATTTTCCTTGGCCCTCCTTTTGTTGTTAATGCATTTATAAAAACACTTTTTATTATCTTTCACAGCAGTGGCCAGATTGAGTTCTAGCTGAGCTTTTGCCTTTCTAATTTTCTCTCTACATGACCAAATGACATCCTTGTACTATTCCTGAGTTACCTGCCCCTTTTTCCAAAGGTCATCAACTCTCTCTTTTCCCCTGAGTTCCAGTAAAAGCTTCCTGTTCAGCTAGACCAGTCTTCTTTCCTAGCAGCTCACCTTTTGGCATATAGAGATGGCCTGATCCTGCACTATTAAGATTTTTTTTCTAAAGTATGTCCAACCTTCCTGGACACCTTTGCTATTAAGGGTGGTTTCCCAAAGGAAAGTCTGATAAGACTTAAGTACTGTCAGAATTTGTGATATGTATTTTTACCTACAGGACAGCAAGTTAAGGTAGTAGGAATGTGGATTAATTCCATTACAAACTCAGAGAACTTTATACTTTTTCTGTCTCATACTGTAGTGCCACTGCTGTGTCACAAAGCTAAATAGCCAAATGAATCTGAGATTCTTCTAAAGGAGGAACTCTCAAAAAGAAACAACCGAAATTGCTCCCTTGGGGAGATCAGTGACAAACTATCACTAGTGTCTGCTGTTGAACATCTGGGCAAGGAGTTGGACTCAGTGATCCTCACTGATTCTGAGATCCTGCAAAAAGTCCTTCCTGTTTCCTCATCTTTAGATTTTATCTCATGGACTACTTCAAAAATTTTAGCTTCAACACTATGTAACAATTCAGTGTGATACTATAGTATGGTCAATCTACAAAACAGACAAACAAAAACCCCAAATTACAAAACAGGACTAATATATTACACTACAGAGCAGGATTTATCATGGAACAAGTATTCAATAATACATTATCTGGTAGTTGCTCAATTATAACATAAATACCATATAATGACAAGTTAACTACAGCACTATATTATTACAAGATAAGGGCATGATTAATTCAGTATTCTAAATCTATGCAATAATTACCTCTGAATTGGCTAAAATAATTACACTACAAACAACAGAAACAACTACACAGTCAGCCCCCATGAGATAATTGCATTCTTCTTACTGGAGTTTTCCAAGTTACCAACAAAAATACCAAGCAAGGGAAAGGAAAAGCGTTTTTCCCTCCCCTTAAGATTTAAAGTCACATGGCTTCCTGGGGCAGATTTGCTTTTCCAAGTAAGTAGTAAAGTGGAGCTCTGCTATTGTGTTATACATTTCCATTTGGTCAGTCATCTATTACGATGCCAGTTCTAATTGACAAAGGAAATAGACCAAAACGTGCTTGAACGACCATTTAATTAGCTCCCATACCAATTATAAACAACACTTCACCCACCTTCGATCAACTGACAGAAGTAGTAATGATAAATTATAGAGTAAGTGTAAATAAAGTGTTTTTAATTAGTGTAATTAATCACTTCACACATTCTTCAACCTGCTTTGCTCATTTGGGTAACAGCTGAAAGAAAGCACTAGCAAAACTCCTTTAATGTCCTTTAAACATTCATTTACAGAGTTAATAGGTTGAGGTGCCTCACATTCCAGAGAGAGAAACCACCTCCTAACTCTTAGTATATGCCAAATTAAGGATTTCAAATACCAAAAAGTCATCATTTACTGTTTCTTCTGCCTCTCAGTTCACTTAGTTTGAGTATGAAATATTGATTTCTCCCCTACAATCTACTTTTTTTATTAGTTCATTAAAGTGTCTGTACTTGCAGTAAGCAGTCACTAAGCCCTCCTGAAGCTGGGTCCTATTTGTTGCTCAGTTTTGCAAAGAACTGGATGACTAAAGATGTAATAAAATAAAAAATCAGACAGGTATGTATAAAGTGGTCAGTAAGTTTCTGAGTGTTCAACTGTATTTGGGATGCTGGGAGAATGCAGGAACCAGACTGAAAGAACAACAAAATCAGTGATAGCATTTGATGGTAACTGGTACCTGCCAGTGTCCTTTCACAGTATTTGACATTAAAGAGGTGATGATAGTTAATGACAAGGTGGCTGGACCTGTTCCTAATGATAGTAAATTCTTTGGCATCTCACTGGTACAGCCTGTTTTCTAAGTCCCTCTGGGGCCAGGATTAAACTTTCCCTCCAATTTGGAAGGGGAAGGAGCACTTGTTTGTTTGTTTTAAATACCTCTGTTACACTATGGCCTATTTTTGAGGTAATCTGAATCATTCTTTGAAGAAACTCTCTCTTGCTAAGATGATTTAGGATGGTTTTGGAAAGCAGAGAAATTGAGTGAGCAGAAGGGAAGCCCTGTAAGTAGCACAGGGGGTGGCAAGAAGCAGCCACATTGTCACACAGGGACAGACATTCCCCATTTTCTGGTCTCTGGGGAAGTTGTGAAAAACATAAGGTGGAAAGGCAAGGGGACAGGGGGCAATGAGGAAAATCTCTGGGAACTAGTTGAGATAGTTTTGTGACTACCATTAAAAGAAGACATTTTCTTAACTACAGGGAAAAAAAAGCAGAGATTAAACCATGATAAAACTTAAGATCTGCAGCTGAAAACAAATCTTGTCAGCTACGACTGGTCATACAGATTCTGTAGGAAAAGAACAGCTTTTGAGCCAACTGTTAGCCAGAGCTCAAACAGAAGATAACAAGTAGCTATACTATAACAATAGTAATAAGCATTGACCCCATTCTTCCTCCAAACCCAGGACTAGCAATAGAATAGTGCTAGGAAAATATTTCAACATCTACTGTCTAGGAGATATTAAAGATATCAGTAGCTTTATATTAAAAAAAAAAAAAAAAAAAAAAAAAAAAAAAAAAAAAAAAAAGCCAAGGCTGCAATACAGCAAAAGAATTCCATACCCTAATAATAAAGAAAGTCCAGAGGGAAAAAAAGGCAGAGGGGTGAGGGGGTGGGAGAGCAGGGCCTAAATGCATACTTAAAATGAAGAAATAAATGATATACTTTAAATGCGAAAGCACAAGCAGCTCCCTCGTTATGAACAAAACACATCTCAGTATACAAGAGGCAGCAATTCTTAAATGAGCACACTGAAAACAAACTTGTTTTACAAAAAAGGAAAGTAATTTATATGCAATGCCATGCTTTACCCGCATTAAGAGGGCTATGTTCTACCTACAAATACAGAAGAGAGCTTTAGTACTGCTATAGAACCTATTCTTAGGTACTGGAAAACAGGATTTGGTGGAATGCATTCACAAGTGTGGAATAAGTTCATTTTCACCCAAGTATTCTATAAATTATATATATCTGGAGAAATTATGCAAAAACTAGGCTGATGCCATTATGTAAGTGAACAATACAAGGATATCTCTTCTAACTCTCCTTCTGACCTAATTACTATTGGAAAGAAAGATGAAGAACACTTTATTTCAAGAGTAATTGAACTGGGAATAGAAACTAGTTTCATTAGATGTTTGTTACCTTATGCTTTTTACATACCATACAACTTGTGCCATTTTTGTAAGAAGAAAATCGAGGTGTTTTCTAGGATTTGAAATAATAAATTTCTACTCCAAGGGACTGCAAAGCAACATAAATTTTCAAAAGAAGTAGTAGAAAAATGTAAGACCTGAAAGAGAAAAAAATAGAGCTGCATTCCACCTCAACAGTAAATACTTCTTTTTTGATTACTGAAAGATTTTTTTTTACCTCACTGAATAAGGTAAAATAGCAATCCTGACATAATATGGTACCTTCAGTGTTAACTACTCAAATAGTGTGTGTTTTGCTTTCTCTACCATATCACACACAGCATTATTCCAGATGTTTGAATGAAATGTAAGAACAGCTACATTTTCTTTCATAAGCAATACTTGGTAATAGTTGACAGTAGGAAAAGATCTGGAGTTTCATTGCTAATGAAAGAAATTACTGAAGATGCTAGAGAACAGGACTGAAATACATGCACTGAGCAATAATAGATTTATATATATATATATTTAAACTCAGAAAACACAATTTGCTCTGGGTTTTTGTTTGTTTGTTTTGTTTTGTTTTGTTTTGAATAGAAAAGTTATCTTAAATTTAGATTAAAACCAAGGTTAACCTACTACTTTGATTTTTTAATTGACCCTGAGATTAAACAACTCATTTTGTAGAAGATTAATCATATTTTATGAAATCACTTGCTAAACCCTGCAGATACTGAAATCAGATACCCTCTGAAAGAGATAATTTATCACTGGTTCATTAGGGTGATGTGCTTTATAGGAGCAGTAGATAGACACAACACAAGATGGGCAGCAAGGATAACAACTAAATTACATTTCTGCATTACAGAAGACACAAAGAGGAAAAATAGTATCCTCTAGTCTTTCTAATGGTAACATTTGTGCTTCTGAGAAACTCTGCAACTCTAGGAGTTGCAGAAGACTTCACTGTAACACAAGTTTGCTCTCATAAAAGATCAGAGCGTGGAACCACAGGAGAACAGCACCTGAGCTGGGCTCCTGGATGGGATTTGGTACATTTTGATACATTCTGAGTATGACCACAACAAGAAATTGGCATGCATGAGGAGGCACTGCATGCAGCAACATAGACAGGATGATCCAGCTCAGAAGGAACTGCCATGTTTCCATTTGGAAAACACTGATTTTTGGCATTAAAGATTGTTATTTTTTAATTTGTGTTTTCATTGTCAGTCTCCTATTTTTTAAAAAAATAACTGCGTTTAAAATGGAGTGTGGGTTTTGTTTACAGAAAAAAACCCTGAACAAGTAAATTAAGAACATATTTTGCATTAATGAATCATACTTTTTTGAAGTATTTTATACCCGTGAAGACCAAGCATTAATGTCAGGTGTTTCTAGTCACCCTCGGTGCCTAGTGCAGCCTAAAATTGCTATCCATAGTATTAAGCTAATGTGTTCCCTTTTTATTACTATAAAATAAAATCAGATGGTTATAGACATCACACAAACATGATGCACATGGAAGCTGAATGCGTTATCAGAAATAAATGAGATGAATCTCTTCTGACAGACCTAAATTAGATTGTTGGGGAAAAAAAAAAAGTGCCCAACAGCTTCTGATTATTAAAGCTTATAAAACTACTCACAGATATATGGATCTAATACAAAAGACATCAGCAGATCTATTATGCTATTATGTTGTTCTATGAACTTAACTACTAGCACAAAACAGGTTTCCTCTTCTTGTGCGAAGTACAACTCCGCTTTTTCCTGACCTTTGACAGGTTTAAGTCCTGAATCTTTTCTGTCCACACAAGAAAATGACTATTTGGTCTCTGAGGTGAGCCAGTTGAGAATGCGCTCAGCACTGCTTCAGAAGTCAATTAAAAAGTAAGTCAAAAAGGTCAAAATTTTATTACAGTCTTTTTCATCTGCCTAAACCTCCTCTGCCATAAAACAGAAAGTTCACCCTTCTGCTTTCTCACTCTGTGTCACAAATGTGCACTACTCTCTGCTCTTACACTGTCCTCAGAAAATTCATTTCTCCATTTATAAGGCCAGAATGGAAGAAATGGAGGCAACTCTGCACTACCACAGAAGTCACAAAAATCCTACTTGATTGAGAGCTATGTAAACTGCATGTAGCACAAAAGAAATCAAATCCAAATCCACACCTGCCAAAATTTTCTGTTCCATATACATCATTTTACACAGACTAACAAGCCAACTACCTGTTTTTCAAGGCTGCGTCTACACATTGCTTATGCTCACGAGCTGGCAGTGGCAAACCTCAGAATGATGCGGCTCTTGGCACGTCTGACTGTGCCGAGTGTGCAGGCACTGGCATGCCACTAAGGCAAGAGGGGGGTGAATGCTTTATCAGTCTGTCATGAGGATGTGGGTGCATTTGTTTCCTGGCCTGTACTACAGGCACAATATTTACTGATGTTCTTTCGCGCTGTAGGTTCGGATGCCAAAAGCCTTGCCTTGTTCTGCTCCTCCAGATGCCACTATAAGTCACTGTCATTTTCTAACAAGTTTCAGTAACTGCTTCCTGCAGTGCATGAGGCAACACCTGGTTGCCCGTGCAGGATTTGTGTTTGACACAGGCTAAGCATTACAAGCTGATCACTACCTCCTGTCCATCTCTGATATTGCTACTAACTGCTCTTGCTTTCCTGGTCTTGACTCTCATCTTTATATTCACCCTCTCCATATATGTTTTACCTGCTGTTACTGCTCCTGCGTCAATTTGAGATTCACACTTTGTCCTACAGCATTAAAGTTAGATTGTGAGGGGCTGTTTTCTTAAAGCAAGGATTTTATGTCAGTGGCACAGCATTAAATAACATCGGATACAAAATCAGATTCATTTCAGGCCAAGCAAGATCAGAGATATGAAGTAATATTGTGGTATCAGTATGGAAGTTATATTTAAAAGCATGTTTCATCTTGTAGATATAACCAGATATAAGGAAACTCCAAGAAACTCCATGTTAGAGGTCACAGCACATTGAAACAAAAATTTAACCTATAGGCTGTTGTGCAGAAATGGAAAGGAAATAGAAATTACTTAGTTGCAATATTCTCATAGTGTTACCCCTGGACTCCGAACATGACACACCAATGCATAATCTGGATTTGCTTTAAATTAATGTGAAGGCATGTGAAAAGTCAGGATAGCAAGGCCACTTATACACAGAAATGTGAGCATTTTGGTTGGGATTTTTTTTTGCCACAGGATGAATGATCATCTGTTTTGGGGACAAGACACTGAGGCTTCATTTCATGATGTGTGAAGACAGACAAAGGAAGATAAAAGGTGGAAATTGAAACAAGAAAGGAAGTAAAAGACAAGGATGTGGTAAGACAGAAACAGGTGGTTTAGGGAAAGATATAGCAGCAAGACAAGGCAAGAGAGCATAGGAAGGGAGAAGGCTAGATATTAAGATGGTATGTATCTCCAGCTGGGGATTCCTTCCTGAGGAGAGGAAGTTGCTAGAGGCACCCTGCAGAAATTTAGGTCCAACAGTAAGGGCATGTACTGGGCTACCACTTTTTGAACAGCCTTTCTGCCAATGGCTTCTAATGTTTTCTGCCTGAGAACAGAACATATTAACCTGCCCAGGCATCCTACCAATCTGCAGAAGGGCTGCAGAATAATTGAGATGACTGAAGCCCTGTGCAGGTGGGTACCCACATCAACTTCTGTGCCACCCCTGAGGAACCAGGGAAAGCATAAGCTGCTTCCCTCTACACCAGTGGTGCCTGCAGCCATCACCAGGCTTCTTGCTTGCAACAACCACACCTGAACTTGAAGACAGGCAGTGAACAAGAGTAACAATATTGGCTGGACCTGAGTCACAGTCCCCAACACTCCCCTATCAGAAATTTACAGTGGCCCATGGCTGCTGAAGTAGACACCAAAGCCTGTCAGGAATCCTGGTGGTGAAAGCCCATACTGTGACTCTGCTCCTAAGTTTGACTCTCTGCAGTGGTCTCCTCCTGCCTGCATAAGAGAAGAGACAGAAAGGAAAACTTCACTTATGCTCCTGAAGTGAGAACACTGACACGAATTTGCTAGCCTGTGATATGTCAGTAACCTGTTATATCTGGCCCTTACCATCCTGAAACCCGTACGAGCAGAGGTGATGGAGTACTGCATGACAGTGTTTGAGCTACATCATTTCATCTGGTGCTGTTCTCAATGTCTTTGAACTCTGCCTCTGACAGAAGATGAAAACAATAAAATCCAAGCTTAGGATGCTTAGTGCTGATGGAGCATTTCCTGAGGCAGCACTGGCTGTAAATACTGATGCTGAGATGTAAGAGGTGGCTCTCAGCAGCACTAGAGCCTGCTTCATTTTGTCAAGTCATAATGCCTTTGTGGGGTTTAGTGATGAATCTACAGAAACTTTTCATTGTCAGGTATTTTGTAAAGGCATTCACCTCCTGTTGAGGACTGCCCCTGGGAGCAAGTCTTAGTGTTTGTGATTAGCCAGTGGCTATTCACTGTTAAATGACTTAAGAATTATTTCATGCTCACACTTTGGGTGACTAGAGACAGAAAGGGAGGTGGATAAAGGAAACATCCCCATTTCTCAGAAAGCTATGTATGTAACAACTACTTCAAAAGACTGAACTTGACTCACAGTTGAAAATTTTTGTACAGATTCCTCTGTGAGAACATACAATGAATAACTGTGGGACCACCCTTTATAAAAAAAAAAAAAAAAAGGTTCCGTTACAAATTGGGCAAAGATGATTTTGAAACCCCAATGTTTCAAAGCCCAGATTGGTCAAAGGCTTGTATTAAAAGAGATAAAGGGAATAAGGAGAGGCATCCAGATGTCCAACCATAAATATTTTCCCTAAATATATTGCAATACTAACAGAAGTTTCTGCAGTAAATCAAAATTTCCTCAGACTTCATATTCTGAGAGGTTTATCTGGAGCTATGAACTGTTGTGTCACACAACTGCCAGGTTTGCATTAATGCAGCAGATAGAAAGATAGTGTAACCCATGGCACGCATTTCTGCCACTCCTACTCAGACTCCAATCCTGAAATAAAAGAGGGGCAGGCACGCTTCCTAGGTATGTTTCAGTTCTAAAATGTACTCAAAGAACACATGATTTTATTAGTGTGTATGTTTACCAAGAGATCCCATGAGAACACCTCCTTTGTGTGCACAAAGAATGACTCAGCTGGATCGCCCTGGCTCTCAGAGCAGATAATGAAATGGAAATAACTTCATCTATCAAAAAATTGTGAGGTCCACCGATGCCAAATTTCATCTCATTGAGCATATCAGCCATCTGACAGGTGGCAATTTCACAAAGCAAGAGCTGTGGGATGGAAAACACATAAACACACATCCTTTTACACATTCATTGTGTAAATAGTGCCTTTTTGTTTCAATCCATTTTCAGTATCTATGAATAAAGCAGCTGATAAAGGCTGAAAATCATAAAGGTTGAACAAGGAGTGCTCTTTCAAACTGGGACATCTGCTTTCCTGCTGAGTAAGGAGGATCTCTCTTATTACAAAAAATTGCTAAAACAAAACTGAATTAAGAGGACAAAATAAGAGTTTAGCCTACCTTTTTAGCCTCAGAATTAGATAGGTTATTTACATGAAAATTACATCTGTCTAATGCAACATCTACACATAGTTCCATGTGATGGAATGTGACAAAAATAATCTGTCCTTGTAACATAAATCATTCTTCAGAGGAAAAAAATCAACATCTAAATAAATGGTACTGCTACCTATTTGTACTGCATTTGGGGCAAATAGTTTCAAATTACTAAAAGAGTAACATATTGTGGGATTGAGTCCATGCTTTCTCCTCCCCAGAAGGACTTAGACATCCTTAACTGCCTGCAATTCTGTCAATATGTAGCCTCAGTACACTATGAAATGGCCTTAGCCAAGACGATGGTAATATTTATTCTACATTGTATTTATTCCCTTATCAGTGTGCTGGATTCTGCAATTAATCCTAAGTACCAGGACAACAAGGTCACAGATATAAATAAAATATATACACAAAATGTGGGGGGAAAAGAGTGTCTAGAGTACTGGCAATGTTGAACAGGAAAAACTGCAATTCTAAGATAAACCCACTTGTTTTGAAATTGAAATCTAAAACGTAGCATTTAAAAAATACCAAGACAACTGGGAGAATGATCCAAGAGGTTTTTTGATCCATGTCAATGAGAACTCTGTTGCTGCAGTATGTGGTATTGATTCAGAGAGCAAAAAAAGAGGGTTGCCACATGAAGTGATTAAGCAAGTGAAAAGTAGTGAAATGATTCTGTTTGAGTTAGAAATGTAAACACCAAAAGCTCCATAAATCTGCCCCATAATCCTTTTAAGACTGGTCTTGTGCTCATTTTGTGGAGGCTGAAGCAAAGTAAAAAGCATGAAAGATTTAAGTACAGCTACCTTAAATTAAAATTAGAGACTTCTGGATTAGCAGACATTTGAGCCTGTGGTTTAAGTTAGGAAGAAAGTGCCAATGGATTTACTGAGTAATCTCAGCAGTCCATCTAACCCTTCTTTTCCTAATGCCATGACAGAGGGAAAAACCATTGCTTGTCTCCACCACTGTAGCCTGTAAGGGTTCAGAATAGACTGTAAGGACTCAGCACAGTATGTAAGGATTCTGTGAGCTTCAGCTAATAATCTCAGAAATTGTTTTGATGATAGTATCATGTATAACGTGGTAATGAGCTACAGGGATGGGGGTACAAAGGAACTAGTAGAAGGAAAGGAAATAAAGGATCAGTATTTTCCTCTCATTCCACATTTATCTTACACTACCCATTTGTAAAACGCAAATTTACAAACATTGGCAGGAAAAGGTAGTTCGGTCTCAATGATTGCTTAGAGGACTCCAGTTTCTGTGTCACAGAGGATGGACATCTGGGGGCCTCAGGCAGTTCACCAGGACCTTTCCCACTCATCTGCAGGCCAGACTGAACCTTATCAAGCCTTAATGACAAACGTCCTCAGCAACCACCCTTCTTCACTCAGTTCTCTATTTGTGTTTACTCTCTTTCCTTCCATGCAGCTTTCCACCTTTTCAGTTGTCCTTACATACAATGGGGGAAAAAAGAAAAACAAAGAAAACAAAAACAAAAGAGGAAGTGCACTGACTAGGTCATAAAAGGACCGGATCTGAAGTAGTTGTGTGATTTTGAGGCAGTGGTGCAGTGATAGGAAGGGGAGGAAAAAATGTCTTCCTTCCTCAACCCCACATATTTCCAAGATTTCTAATCTGAAATATTATTTTTTGGTCTCCACAATGCATACTCAGCCCTTGCAAAATCTTATTTTTACATGTGTTTCCCCACTAAATTAAATAATTGTGCCATGAAAATACCTTTCCAGAGCTACAGTCACAGTTCAGTACTAATGTGTCTTAAGTCTGTCTGAAACATCCCTAATGTTATCTCTGTCCTGAACTAAAGCTTGTTCCTCTGCATGTTTCCTCACCCAGTGATTTCAGGTCCTACACTTACTGTTCATTCCCATCCCTCTTCTGTGACTTGTCCCCAGTGTCTTCCATGTGATTACCTTGGTTCTCACATCTGGTCTTTCCCCTGCTCCTATTTAAGGTGACAGCCACTTATCTTCATTTGTGCAAAAGCAATATTTTTGAGTTCCCACTAGAGAGAGATAATGATGGAAGGAAGAAATATTTTCAAAGAGGAGCAGTCAACCATGCTGAGTGTTACAGCAGTGTTGAGCAGGGAGGAGAATGGATGGAGTGGCCTCACAGTGACACTGAGGGACACCAGGCTGGTCCCTAGGACACACTGTAGCTAATGGCTACTGACAGTAGGAGCAGCCTGTACCTGCCCACCCTCAGGGACTGAGGGTCATTCTGCTGATGACATCACCAGGAAAATTAGGACAGCAGAACTCCCCTCTGACGCCACAAAAACTGTGTCATGTTTGATGTAAACTGGAGTGACACAGTCTTGACAGATCTAGAGCTACACAAAGAGAAATCCCTGTAGGACGGGAAACTGGACCACTGAGAAACAAGTTCACGTCTTAAGTCAGATACAATTTCTTGCATAGTTCTAGAAGTTTACTGACTTTTGTCTGTTGCTTGTAACTGGAAACACATGGTTTGGGGGAGACAATTTATACTGGGTTGGGACAGAAGAAAGAGATGGCCAACAGGGCAGGAGTTCCCCCTGGCCGCATGTAACCTTGTCCCAGGGTCAGCACAACCACAGGAAGCCTGTATGAGAGCTCACAGCAGCCACGAACCTGCCTGTCTGATAGTAATTTAAAACCAGTGATCACAAGTGACTACTCTGCTTTTATTTCACAAAATTTGTAAGAGCTTTATATATTTAAGGCTTTTCACTTTTGCTGATTCACACTCAGTAAAGATAATTAGCAAGCATCTCTATTAGCAATACAGAACCCCTCCTGTGTAAGCCCCTTTCATGTGACTTGTCCCATTTGCCTTTTTTTTCTTCATGGCTTTTATTTGCTACTAAAGGAACAGTACATGTGAAGGCACGCTTGAGATTTAGAGTATTATAACAGCTGACTGCTATGTGATGACTTTTTAAAACTAAGTCTGAGAAAATCAGTGTGTGTGACACCAAATTGTAGAGATTTTGACTACAGACACACTAATCCTCTACAAAGGCAGAGCTACTGATAGATTAACTCATTATACTAGATGCACACAGTTCAGAAAAAGACACTGTGGTCACATCCATGGGCAGGCTTTCATATGATGATTTAAAAAATCTGCTTCAACTAGACCAGAACCACCATGGCAGGCTGGAAATGCTCTCCTCAGCGCCAGTCTCATTACTTAAAATACAGCTTTGCAGTCAAACCGCAGAGAAGTAAACATAACTAAAATTGTCAAGTTAGGAGCTCAAAAGTTAGGAAATGCCAGAATAAGTTTCCTTTTCTGAATCATCACCCTTGCCCTCCTTTCTTGTCTTACAGACAGCGGACACAGTGCAAAACTATTCAGTGTATTGTAACTGCCTCATTTTTTTTACTGCATGACCTCAGGCATTCATTGAAAAATGTTCAATACAAAGAAAGAAAATAGATAGCATTCTGCTGGATTATTCTACGACACTCAGTGTTTACTTCATGTGCATCACAAATAACAATTTTTGGAATACCTGTAAAGTGAGACATTTATATAGTTCTCATTTTCTATTTGGAGATGGAAAGGATTAAGTGTCTATGAAATACAAATGCGGTGTGTGAGACATTTCAGAGAGAGCTTTAAATTTCCTTTTCTATAACACTTCATATATTTGATACTGTGCTTCCACAGTTCTCCATTTGTTCTCAGCACACCTAACCAGGAACACCCAGAACTATGTACCAGTAGAAGATACTTTTAATGATTTGACAACTATAACCTGAAAACTTTAGGACATGAAAGAGAGACACAATTAAATTTTTAGTAAATATAAGATTTTTGTTTTCATTGAGAATGTGTGTTCTAGTCATTGTTTAGAGAGGTCAGAAGCATTCTTCCCTCTAGTAACCTGTGCAGTTTGAGTCTCAGCTCTGAGGTAAATGAGCCATGGACTGAAAATATACAAAACAGGGCATGACAGTAATTGTTTTACAATGCAGTCATAAGAAATTTGAATTATGGTTTACAAACAGCCTTGACTTTGGCACTTTTGACTTTGGAAACACAGTAGCATTTTAACTGTTTGATGTGTTTGTAATATTCTACTCTAAACTGAAAAAATACCCTCAAACCAGAAAGAAAATTCAGTATATGACATCTTAATTGTATTTATGAATGATGAGTAGAGATGCAACTGTTAGCTTTGGCATATAGGTCTGATTCTTCATTAAAACACTAAATGGCAAAGAGCAATCTAGTTTCATTACAAGCTGGGCCCAAAGCAGAGGAATATAGGACACTGTGACAAAAGGCTTTGTAAATATTTCCTGACAATGAAGACTAAACTTGCAGGCCTTAGGGGGGAAGCCTGCTCTCTTGTGAGCATGGGCCCTTTCTATTCTCTCCAAACCTGCTTTTTAGGGACAGCTACTGTCCTGTCCATAACACCATCACTTTTTCCTTTTCTCAGCTGTCCTTCTCATTGTCCTGTGTTCCCTCTCTTTGCACCTAAGTCCTGATCCCATGAACAAATTATGTAGCCAAGCAAACTCTGCTTTCAACATTCGATCTGCTTTAACAAACCTCAGTTCCTCCTCTACTGGTCCCCTACACAATCCATCTCTATTTCTCCTTTTCTCCCCCACCGTTTTCCATTTGCCCATGTTCTCTATTGTTCTTCCTATCTATCTACATTCCTATTTGTGTCTTAGCTTCTTGTGATAGTCCCCAGAAATTTCTTTAGTTCTAGTTTTCTTCACATACCCAGACTTCTCTCCATGTACTGTCTTCATTTTTCCCTAACGTTTTTTTCTGCCAGTTTTCCATCCCAGCTAGCCCCTCTCTGCTCCCAATCTGCTCTCTTGCTATCTACCCAGTTTCATTTTTCTATCATAGAATCAGATTTCGAAAGCAATCCTTATCATTCTAGTCTGCTCTGTTTCTCCTCACCCAGAAATGAAGAAAAAACCAGGGCTTACATTGTTTCATCATATTTTCCCAATGTTATTCAAATCAAGCAACATCTTAACAGATGTCAATCACACAGACTGTGTTCAGATCAAACAACACTGTAACAAAAGCTTTAGTGGCATTGTTGGCCCAGAAATCTCGTGCACATGAGAAGTGAAAAATCTTCTACTGTCCCAGGATTGTCAGCTGTGAATTTTACTGCAAATCTCATTTTAAAATAATGAAAAATGTTCTGACAAATTAAAATTCTGCATCCAGTGTGCAATGTCTTCTTTTTGTTACCTGATGACCACATTGCAGGTGATGGTTTGTCATTGCTAGAGATGCTTTGCAGAAGGTGGCTGTCATGTTTCATCAGCCTTTCTAGATGAAGGGGAGATTATCCCCTTGGATTTCAAGAAAGTTGAATTTGGGCAGGCACTTCAAAAGATGTGACTCAGTCAGAAAGTACTGGGCAGCAGGGAATCAACTGAACAGGGAAGGAGATGTAGAGGAATACCAGAGAAAACTGAAAAGCCAAGCCAATTTCAGGAGCTGCAATGGGAATGAAGTGAAGGTGGATATATATCATGGCAGATGGGAACAGAATACGACATAGGAGACTGAAGAAAAGGAAAGGAAATTAGGGAATTAACCTGCTTTTTCACCATCTAGTGCTATACCTGATAACAGACCTGTTAACATATTGGAAAACTTTGCGTCATCGTGACTCGTGAGCACAAGTGCTGGTGGACATCTGCTCCACAAATACATTGAGTGGTGTGTCCCTCATTCACTTTCACTGTGTTTCACCCTTGATTCACTTCCCCAGTGGCTGGTCCTAGTCAAGAATCTATCCACTCACTACACAATTCCACAAACAGAATGACCAGTGAATCAACGTTTGAGAAAAGACTTTCTTGCTACAGCTGCCTTTCTGTGCATCATCTTGAAAAAGTTCACCTTTTTCTGTGTATCCACTAGAAAATTCTAGCCTGAAGGAGTACCAGTTACCTGGTCAAATGGCTGCAAAGAGATCAGAATTTCTCACAGCCCCACATTACTTTTATTTTTGTTACCTTTGCATAGTCTAAAACTCCTGTTTGAAAGTTGCTTTTATGGTGGTGATTTGAAGTTTTCTGACATGACCTTATATTATAATACAGCAACACTACAGTTAGAAAAAAATTTCCTTAAAATATATTCCATGTGTTTGCCGTTTTTTCCCCCCCAAAAAACTGGCATCAAGATTCCCTCCATTATAAACAAACACAAAAATTAACTTGCAAAGGCAAGGAGGAAATTTGCTCACAACTACATTGCCTTCTGCCAGTATCAGAAAATAATCAAGAAAAACACTAAAAGACATGCATTCAGTTTTAAAGCCTTAAATATTTGGGTTCTAGAAAACATATTTCTAGCAACTTACTTTCACTGGCTGAATAGTCCTGTGGATCAAGTATCCCTGACTCCTGCAGTGATCTAATACAGGAGTCCACCAGCTCCAGACCAGTGGTGAGCTCATCTTCTATATCCTTCTGACCATCTGTAATAAAATTAACAACATGAAAATATAAAAGAAGGGCAAAAGCTACAAGATAAAAGGTAAAACCATTTTTATGTGACTAAGCATTCACAGCTGAGGAAGGACTGGAGATTCCAGCAAGACCACACATTCAGGAGGCTGGCCATGCTGAAAATTTTGCCATCCTTTTGGAAGCAAAATGAGAAAGTCCAGGTCTAATCTTAAAGAAAAGCTCGAGACACATTTAGCAATGCCCCCCCTCAAAACTCTACATTAGTTTCAGTGTTCTTTTTGTCAACCCTTACCACTTTTGACAAATTTTGCCAGCTTTTAAGTAGAATTTTCACATGCTGGCAATGAAAAAACTCCCCAAAATATTCCAACAAAAAACTCCACATAAATAAATGTAGTTTCCCCCTCCATCTTCTTTAGGAAAAAAAATAACATTTTGGGAGAGAATATATATAATACATATATGAAGATAAGTACATTACCTTGTGTTTGCCAGTGAAACTGCTCTTCTGTTGAACTGAAAAGAGAAAGACAAAAGTCTTAATTTTTAATTAAATGATTCTGTAACGTGCCATGAATATTCAGATATAAATCTATTCTGAAGGAACTGATTTAATAAAAGAACTGACTTAAGAATAAATAACATACTTAAAATACATAACTTTACATATTTATTAACTAATAACTTCAACAGCATTCACTCAGCAGGAGGGAAGCATCTTTACTTATTAATCAAGTAATTTAAAACATACATATAGAAACTGCCCTGTTGGTCTTGATATACAAACTGCACTACTTCAAAGCAAAAACATTAACATTCTTCAACTTCTTTGGATACTTCCATTTGTCTGACTCTCCAATTTTATAGAGAAAGCTATAAATTGCTTTCTCGAGTGAATAGTTACATGTTATTTCTAAAAGAAATTACAAGTATGCTTCCTGGTTCCACTGTTCATTATGTGCATTTTTATATTATTCAAATGTGCAGCTAAGTTAATTCAATTGGTCTACACGAGAGAGTAAATTTAGATGTGTTTGTGCTTCTGTGTACAGGTACTTAAGCAACAGAAGGTCTTAATTTTAAAATAATGAGCATGCACACTAGAGGATGGGTTAGGTAAGGGTTTTTTATATAAAATGAATGATATATTCAAATGAATGATAAAAGGAAATATATATTCAATTAGGCAATGAGTACACTTTCCTCCAAGGCATGTTCTGTTTATGCTTCAATATAGGTCTTTCTCACATGCCAAGAAGACAAAAAAGATTGAAGTTACTCAGTACTAATCTAATAATTCCTTTCATAACAGTGAGCTGATTATTACAGTCATGATTAAAACATTTTTCTGTACATTTTACACGATATTTACAGGGGAGAACAAAATTACCTCTTGCATCCATTGGTTAAAAAAATAAAGACTGAAATTATTTTAACTTTTCAAACAACTCTATTTATTTATTTCTGAGACTGAGAAGAAATGCTCTTTTTGACGTGAAAACAGATTTAAATCTTGAATTGTTTTCCCTTTTTCCAACAGATGCTGGACCTCTTATGAATATGTGAGTAAATCTCCCAGTATCTATGTTCTGAGCAATAACAATGTAAATAAAATTAAACACTTCTTTTTGGAGATCTAGTGTTACAGTAAAGAACTTGTGTTAATTAGTTATCAGATTTGATACTGTTAAAAAACAGAAGAGTGCCTAATATACATAAAATAGTTCTAAAAGAATTTTTACTTTCTAGCTGGCATCACGAGTGTTAACCCGACAAATTCCAATACATCATTATCATCAATTTACAAATATCTTTGATCTGCGGTTTATACTGACTCATTGTAGTGAGACTGCATAGGTTGAGAAGCCAGTTCTTCAAAGAGACAGTCAACTAAAAGGCTTGTAATTCAAGTCCACTGAAGTAACAGCATTGAAGACAAACATTGCCAAAGTCCTCTGACAAACAATCATAAGTGAAAAGTTACTGGAAGAAATTACTTTCATTTGAACTTTGAAATGGAGCCCTAATGGGTGGTGGTGACTAGGGACAGTGGCTCTTTTTGAAATAACATTTTTTCCAATTTTAAATTCCTTTTGCCTGATTTTCAAAATCCCTAAATAACTGCAGCTTCAGTTGACACACTGGTACTTGAGAGTGATCTTTCTTTCTGTAATTACCATAATCCACAATAAATAATATATTACTTTCCACTATACAGTCCCTCTTCCAGTATCCAGATTTCTATGTGACAGATATCACCTCAACAGACAGAAAAAAAATGTAATAGCTCAGGGGGCATTCTTGCTCATAGAATGAATTACTAAATGTTTCTGGCAAGAACACAGTGATACAAAAGCCTGTGCCCCCTCATCCAAATCAGTGAGAACAGAGAATCAAGTCTGTGCATAAAGAATGAATTATCATTTTCAGGAATTCCAGCTTAGACCTTTTTAAGCAGTAAACTTGTACAAAATACAACAAAGTTCATTATGTTCAATGAATCACTCGTGGTTGATTAGTAGTAATCCTTAATATCACTTGTCTGACTTCCACAGGAACATTGTAATGTATTTATATTAATCATAGAACAGCAATAAATTTTGACTACATTTTGGCTTTTCCAGTTTTAGTCACAGAATCACAGATTATGCTGAGCTGGAAGGGACACCATAAAACATAAAGCAGTCATGCTTCTCCTCACCACTACTGTATTGGTCTTTTAAAAAGTAATGTAACTCTTATAGTCAAGGTAACACAATCCACCACCAAATTTTCTATCCAAATGCTACCTTCTTATTCAATATGTGAAATATGAAACAGGCTGCCAAGAGAAGTTACCATCCCTGGAGGTATTTAAAAGGTGTGTAGATGTGGTAACTGGGGACATGGTTTAGTGGTTGACTTGGCAGTGCTGGGTTAATGGTTGGACTTAATGACGATGACCTAAAGGTTCTGTGATTCTCTATTAAAATTATATTGGTTCCTACAAGGATATCACTATATTCTGGTATGAGCATAGTGCTTTTCTGCTTAGTTAAATTCATGCTTTTGAAGGATCCAGTATAGTTGCACACTGAAGTGGCATCTCTTGGTTACAAACCAATGCCTCAGCCTTGCAGACACATCTAAAGGGTTTCCCTAGGAAAACTGCACTAGAATTTGCCATAGTTTAAATTTAGTTACTATGCTTTTTTCTTCTTTTCACTTTTTTCTTTTCTTAACTGAGCTTTTCCTGCTTTTGGCCTGAAAAAGATTCCTGACTGAAGCAACCCGACATGTCTGTGCAGGGAGTCTTTAGGCTGTTACACAACTGTGCCAAATCTGCTTGAGTGAATAAAAGGGTGCACCTTTTTGTCCTTTTCTTTTATGTGTTTTCCAGCTTCACAAGAAACCAGTACAATTGACCATATACTCACATCAAATACATGAAAAGACAAAAAATAGTAATTAACAGAAGTATTCCCGTAATAAATTTTTCAGCATGCTCAGAAAAAAAAAAAAAAAATAATCCAAACCCACCTTTTTGATTTATTGTTTTTCTAAAGAAAAGGCTTTCAATTCATTATCAGACACTCTTCTGCATATTCCTATGCCCTATTATATCAGTTTGCAAACTCTAGCATCTTTGACTGAGGATGCTGAGCAAAAAAGGACTTTATCAAGATGTTCTGAAGTATGGAAACCTGCACCCACCTTAAGAGTTTGAGGAGGGGATTTTAACCAGAATTACACTAGTATAGTATTAGAAAATAGTAGCATAAACTATTAATGAGGTGAGAACTCAACAAAACCATCCAGTAAAAGTTGTTGTACCTCCCTATATGAGAATGAGCAAAGTAAATATCCACTGAGTGGTCAGCTTGATTCCAGCTCAACTCACATGTTCCCATTTCTGCACGCATGTAATAAAAGCACCAAAGTAGCCAGAAACCCTCCAAGTGTGAAGTTGCACATCAGGAGGATGAAAGGCAAATGCGCAGAGCACACTGCAGGGAGCTCGTTTTGGGGAGCATCACCTGGGGAGCCCTACCTGCCTCTGCACAGCCAGGAAACATCAGGAGCACAAAGCACTGAGAAAATGCAGTTTCTTCAGCCAGCAAAGGATGTCTGATTATCACCAGCACCTATTTACATTCCTTTTCAGGCACAAAGAATCCCAGAAAAAAAAACCAACATCCTGAGCTATACTATATCTATAAAAAAGCAACAAATCAGACCTTAGGGAGCCTTCATTACGTTTTCCTGCATCTCAAGTCAAGTTAAACAAGAAGTGGGTGCCCCTTCATTACAGACCTGATAGGAACCCAGCATGATAAGATGGGCTCTGAGGAGACAGCCAACACCAGCAGAACAGGTGAGCTACAAAAGAGGTCTCCCCACAATTTAAAGGAGTCAAAAGTGGTTTTGATGGCATACAACTGAATGCTCCAAGTGACACCAAAATACTGCTTTCCTGGACCATGCTCACCAGCCACATTTCTACAAAAGTAACCGGAATCCTCATGGGAGGTAACCCAGAGGTGGGGAATGCTGAGTACTTTGTCAGAAAAAAAGATGCCTGAGACATCCTCAGACAGCATCACCAGAGGGCCTGTAGAAACACCCAAGGATTTACTTTCAAAACAGGTGCTGGAGAGTACCAAGGGCACTTTGGACCCAGCTGAACTCCCAGAAGTTGGGACTGTGCTGCTGGCAGCAGGAACAAGGTGGGGCAAAGGTAAGTTACACCAAACCCCCAGGCCAACACACACATTTTGCACACTACCTGGCCACAGTGGTACTTGCAATATCGTTTGGGTTTAGTTTTAAACATTACATGTCCTAATGTGAGACCTGACCCCATCCAGATGAATGCCTCAATAGCTTCAGGCCCGTTCAGTGCAAGAAGGAGGTTCACCACGCCATACACACTTCTCCTACCATAGTAGCAATTATGCAGCCTGCAGAAATTATTTCTTTTTATTCTGTGCACCAATATACATCACTGCACATGCACAATGGACCATATCTTCTGGTTATTCAAGCCCTCTACCTTACTGCTCCTCAGAAGAACACCACAGCAAAGAAACTCAGTTGTTGCTAGGAAAGGATGTAGGTTTTCTTTTATTCACTGTTTCTGGCACACCCCTTGGTATATCACAGAGCCTGCACACAGGCTGCCAGGGCAAATTCACACTTTTGTATTCCTTTAATTATCCAAGAAATGTTTATGTGCCTCTTCTTTGTGTGAAGTCACTCAGTTTACAGTTGTCACTCATTTTTTGAGAAAGTACTATAGTTATCTGCTACACAAAAATATTTCTTTTTATTGTTTTCTAAAACAATTAATGAAATTATAACTTAAACAATTCATGAAATTATATCTAACATTACCGTAGAAAAGCTATGAAAGGATTTTACAAAGAGTTTTATCAGCACATGATCTTTTCAATTATTTCTACAATGGAGCCACACAAACATTGCTGTATATAATTACAGGCAGATCCTGTCTCACTGATTTTTAAATTGTTTTTCTGGTTGTGGAAGGTGGAAGAAAAAAGATTCAGAGGCATTTCACAAAAAGTAAGGATGCTGAGAAACTAATATTCCATCTAAAGCAAAGAAGAAGCAGGTTTTAAATCAGCAGTACACTTCAGGTTATCTGCAAAATAGTAAACAACTCTTAGTATCAACTATGTGGCAGGGCGGGGGCAGGGGGGAACCCAAACAACCTAAGGATAAATGTTACGTGAAATAATCCCATGAAAAAGTATCAACACCTCAATAAATTACCATAGGGGAAAAACCTCTCAAGAGTAACCCTTTTTTTTTTTTTTGTGGCCAATTTAAAATCATGTCAAAATCTCTGACTTTGATAGTCATTCCCTTCACCTCTGTAAATGTGACACTGCAATCTCTCTCCAATATTTAACAGCACTCTGTTAGTCAGCTGGGCTATCAACTTGGTTACTCTATCAAGAAGTCCTTTCGATGCTTCCACAAACCTCATTCAATCCACTATAATGATCCTGGAAAATGTAAAAAAAAAAATAAAAATCAAACAAACCAAAATAGAGAAACAACACACCCACAAACCCAGACATATTTTACTGATGGCTGCTCTTTTGCACCTTGTGAACTTCAAACTGACTTTTAAATTATGACAAAGTTTTTAGCTGTGGATGCCAGAGAACCATTCAGGTGGTTAATTCCCACCTTTATTAGAAAAGCCTCACTTCAAGTCCCTGCGGGGAAAGAGAACTGTCTAATTTTTTCCCAGACAAATTATTGTTATTCCCTAGGTTTTACAGAAACAATTGCAGAACTCTGTGGCTGTGCTATGAAATTTTTCTACTTCTTTTCAATGATGTAGGGAAATATTTGCAGCCCAATTTCCAGGCAAGTGTCAAAATAAATGTTTCCTCTGCATTTAATACTTGCAGAAATTTGCAGACAAGATTTTCTTTGAAAAACAAGATTCAAACTGCTCCAGTCCTACTTATATCCAATTGCCCTACACTGATTGTGCTTAATAAAACTGTTCTATTTCTCCTTATTGAAATGTGATTTAAAGTTCAGGTGCTACACCACTAAGAGTCCTATTTAAGTACAGAGCATGCACCAAAAGCCAGCAGCAATCTTGCATTCCATGCAGTGCACTGCTTAAGTGCTTGCAGAGCGGGCAGCAAAGGCTGGTTGGTATTTAATGGACAGACCATAATACAGTCTGTTTCCCTGGAGTTTTTGACCATGGCTCCTGAAATGATCTACAATAGTAACAATTAGACTAAATTTTACTCTGTTACTGAATTCATTTAACACAGACCAACCCCCCAAAATCCATTTACTTTAGTTTTGAATGAAATTGCCACTTGGAGACAGAACACTTACTACTTAGCTTCCAGTACCAGCCAGTTTTCTGCAGTTTCAGTTCTGCAGTTACTGGTGTAACAGTGAACACAGAGAATCCTTTCACTGTGGAAGCCTGTGAAGCTCTGCTTTCCAAGGAAAAGAATTTGCAAAGCAACATCTACTTGCTATATTTTATTTAACTTTAAATTTGGAAGCAATAACAGCATTAAGGAAACAAGTACTATGTGATTGCCCTGTTCTTAATCTTCCCTTGGTGTCCATTTCATGCCTCTATGTATTCCAGACAGGATAGTGGACTATATGGACCCCAGTTCTGAATCAATACACCCATATTTTTATTTTTATTTAGAGACTCTAATATAAAACTATGTTACTTAATTTTGTAATTTCCCATTATTAATTAATTAAGAAAAAGGATGTTGATTCACAAAAAGAAGGAATTAGCTCAACACTGGATTTCTGCTAATAATGTTAGTTTTTCCTGTTTGCTTCAAATGTATTTTTATTTGAGAAAAGAGCTCATTTCCAAAACTGGAGAAGCTACACAGGAGCACATTAAGAATAGGATTAGAATATTTCAATTGCAAGGGACTTACAGTGACCACTGAGTCCAACTGCCTGACCACTTCAGAGCTGACCAAAGGTTAAGGTGTGTTACTAAGGTCACTGTTCAAATGCCTCTTAAACACTGACAGGCTTGGGGTGTTGACCACCCCTCTAGGAGCCTGTTCCAGTGGCTGACCACCCTTTAGGTAAAGAAGTACTTCTTAATGCCCAGTGTGAAACTCCCCTGGTGCAGCTTTGAACTGTCCCCAGGTGTCCTGTCACTGGGTCCCAGGAAGAAGAGCCCAGCACCTCCCTCTCCCCTTCACCTCCTCAGGAAGCTGCAGAGAGCAATGAGGTCGCTGCTCAGACTGCTCTGAGTATTAAATTTTGGTGCTTCTCCATAGCATAGCAGTTTAGATAGCAGTGTACTATGATATTCCTTCAGTCTCAGTGCTGGTATTTGGATCTAATCCAAACCAAACAAGTATCTAAAATAGTATCTGGAAGAAACTTAAGTGCTCAAGAAATGAATCAGAAATGGCAAATTAGAGAAATCAATAGTGGAGAGGCAGAATCATCTCTGCCCTGAGGCAACTGAGCAGTCTGGTGCATAAATCACAACACAGTCTATCAGTACCCATAAAACTGTGTTCTTCAAGCATGTCTTACTGACAGTACTGCACAGAGAGTATGATCATGGTTATCATTCTTTAAAGAATACAGTACAAGAGATAAAATGAGATCTAGTTTCTTCTCTCCTTTCTCCCTCTTACTTCAACAGCTCAGCTATTAAAGCACTTGTGCACAACATGATAGAACTAGATGCAATATTTTATTCACTTATGAGAAATAAAAGCAATATCTAAGTTGAATGCAGCCATCAGGCTATTCCCTGTCTTTCCTATAGAAACCTCAATCCTGTATAGAAAACAACACAGTATTTTGGTTAAGAAACTCCATTATAAAAGACACCACGACAGTTACCTTCTCTTTGCACCAAATTTTGAAAGATGTCTTCAGAGACAGAAAGCAGACAGTAGCACTCATATGAGAAAGGCAGTTTTCCAGTGGAGCACAAAAGGATACTGAAGGTAAAGGGCTGAGAGTGAATTTCATGTAAGGTACCTTAAACAACCTGCCCAAAGTTTTGGCACTGGATAAGAAATGTTCAGTGAATTGAGATTGATTCTTTTTTGAGGCACATACTTTCCCCTATGCACTATATGAGCACTACAGGAACTTAACCCAACCCATGGGTACATGGAGACAGTCACCTAAAAATAAATATTATAACACACTTTTTCAGTATCTTTTTGGTTCTGGTCTTTGGTACCATGATATTAATTTCCAAATAAATATGGTGTAATATAAATGAAATTCCTTTAAGGAAAGTCACTTCTGTACATGAAGATATTGCAATACTTGCTCCTGGGATAGCTAACTGCTAGAGCAGGTAAAAAGAAACACTAGTCACATGAAGCTCCTCATCTTCTCACTATCAACAACCTGCACAAGGATACCTTTTTGCAGAAGACTTAATCTTTAAGATGAAGATCAAGCCAAGCACCTCATGCTGACCATTGGTTTAGGTAAATTATGTAAGTATCATCACACTTTTGTATGACTATTTCAGCTATAATATCTGTTCTGTATTGTCCCTGGTAACTTGTAGAAAGTGATTGATTTTGTCCAGGTTTTGAGGAGATGACTCGTTTTAAATTCAGCATTTCCTCAGGGAAATAATACAGACAGAAGCCAGACGGCCTCTACCTTGAAGTGTATTCCATGCAGGAAATTCCCAATACACACACACACAAAGCCTGTCACTGTGTGAAATTGCACATCACAGCCCTTCCCAGTTTTTCTCCTACAGCCTCTTCACATTAGCTTTACTCATCTCCTTCCAAGAAACTCCCTTTCACAGGGCTTTTCACCTTTCCCCATGTAAACAATTTTCTCATTTTCTTTCCATTCCTTTTCCCACCTACAGAAGAAAATACAGAGCCAGGATGTTTCCTCTTTTTACTTAGCATATGGTTTTGCAACTTTCATTCTTGCAGCTTACGCCTCTTGGCCAGAAGCAAACCCCCACTGTGCCTCCATAGTGGCAAAAAGTACCCTAAACTAACAAAGGATATTCTTAACGTCAATATATTGTCTGAATTTTGACACTGATGTATCATGCAAGAGACTGCATGATAGTTGCCTACACCTCACACACTGTCTTTTATTTCTGTGTTCTCCACCAGATGTGTGGACATGAAACATTGCCACAAAACAGGAGAAGATTCCACAAGAGGCAGGAAAGATTTTATTGATCTTTTTTATGGGAGCATTAAGTAAACAATTTGAGGTGTACATTAAAAAAGCTGAGTTGAATAGATGTGCTGAACAGATAATTTTCTGTTGAGAGGAAGGAGGAATAATCATGGAGTAACATAGATTGGAATGACTTCTGGCATCATTTGTTATAGTTCCCATCTAAAGCTGGGCTAATTTCAAAGTACTGTCCTGGACATAATGCATGTGGGAGACTCCATCAGTACTCTGCTATTCAGAATTTGTTTAGTTAATTATCTCCTTTTTTTTTTTTTTTAAGAGAAAATAAAATCTGATAAAAGATGAAATTAGAAGAGTTTAGTGAATTTAGATGAGAAAATTGAAGTCTGAGAAGGGAGCACAAGTGACTTTTAAAATGTCACAAGGCTAAAGAACAGGACAAGAAGAAATAATCAGAGGAAGCACAGAGGTAGGACAAGGACAAACAAGTTCAAACTGGTCATTGAAATTTTTGCTGGAACTTGAAAAAAGGTATTAAAACATCACAAAAGCAGCCAATCCCCAATGCCAACCAGTTTGAGTTGTGGTAGCAAAACCATACTCCCTCTGCTCTTAGAAAGCTGTTTGGTAATTTATTAGAAAGAGCTGATGTTAGGTTCAGCTTCCAGGAACTGGCCCACAGGACGGTGCCTCCAGTTGTGTACTTGAAACAACCTTAATCAGTGATGCTGATGACTTGGTGAATGTTACAGAGTAGAATACACACACCTGCATAAACTAATAACTGATACCACCAGAAACACCAGGCAGTAGAGAAACACAGGTTTTCTGGAAGCAGGCAGTACCAAGAATCACATATGCAAGAAATGGTGAGTGTTAAATTTACATTTCAGTGGATGAAC
This sequence comes from Scytalopus superciliaris, assembly GCA_013400415.1. Classification (NCBI taxonomy): domain Eukaryota; kingdom Metazoa; phylum Chordata; class Aves; order Passeriformes; family Rhinocryptidae; genus Scytalopus; species Scytalopus superciliaris. Next base: position 289,136 of record VXBX01008295.1, read on the forward strand.
ATAAAGGCAGCAGAAAACTACTTTCTAACCTAAAATGTTAGATGAATGTAAAGGTAATTGGGCCTGTTAGGTGGGTGCGAAGCAGCTGGATCAACCCCTGAACAATTGCTATTGATTTATGATTGTAACTATGGCAGTGAAAATTCTTATTTATAAACTGTCTGTTTGTATACAGAGTTGACAAATTATCCAAGTAACTAAAATGACACATGGTAATAACAGCTATTTAGCTATATGGATAACCTTTAATCACACATTTATTACTGAAAATGATTAAAATTATATTAATGTGAGCTGACAAAAAATAAATGTAACCTTTAGACAGATTTGGAGCTTTGCTAAAAGCAGAATCTTTTCATTCTGGCTTTTTCCACCACTAAGGCTCAGAGGGGAAAATGAGAATCAGTTCCCTATGAAAATAATATTTTTCCATTATTCATTGCCTACTACAAGAAATACAACACAGGAGACATTACACATGTAAAACCAGGCTCATAGGTCAGACATTTGATAAAGATGTATGTCAGAAACACATTTTATTTCTAAAAATTGTATGCAGGCATTAAAGAGAATATTCCTAAAAAGTAAAAGGATATCTTCATAGAATTTGGAAGAAAATATCTACTAGATATCATACTAGTAATACTGACAGCAATTGTATTTTGAATAATCTTTATTCTTAGAAGAATAGTACAATATAAAATGTTGGAAAAGCTACTTGATAATAAAACCAATCCTTTGAAATTGTTTTATTATCAAAAGGATGAAATCACCTTTCTACTTATTCTCTACATGCAGAACATGAAGTTTCACAAGATAGTTCAATATTGAGTCTTTAAATCTTGATATATGTACAAAATCCATGCATTTCAATACTGAGTTAAATCTCTGTGACAGAATTTTGTGATTTCCTAGTCCTTTGTGCACCTATTTGTACTTGAAGGTCTGCCAGCCAGGTAAACCATGAAGGGCTGCACTAATAGCAAGAGTTAGACTGAAATTCAGGTCACATCAAAAGGCAAGTGCTCAGTCAGCTTTGGAAGTTCTACTCACAACTTCTTTGTTCTGTTTGGCTTTTCTGTAACCTATCTATTGCTCATTGCATATTAAAGCAAGTACCAAATTCCTTGTCTGCACCGATTACTATGCAGATTATTTTGCTACAGTTGAATGGCAGACTTTTCCCTAAAACTTGCTGCTTGTTTGGGGCAATCTCACCAATACCCACGATAAACAAAAGCTGAACTTCCAGATTATTATTCCTTTAAGATGCCATAAAGAGCATCTTTCTCTCCACAAACTGGAGAGACCAAAGCAGAGAGTAAATTGGACAAGTAGTGAAAGCTGCTTGCTACTTAATTAGTGCAAAATTTTCCAATGCAAATGTGGCCCTAATATACTAGAGAAGTGACTTCACAAATATTACAGGTTCTCATGTTGCACTGAAAAAAAAATGCAGGAGGCTTAGCTATATGCTTCTATCACTTGTAAAAAGTGAAGAGACCAGTTAGTTTGTCACTTAAGGCAGCAATAGGTTCACATCTCAGAACCTTTTAATAGAAAAATTCAACTGCTGAGATAGCTTGTTTGTGAAAACCAAATTCTACCTACTGCAGTCCTCAAAGCACTTCAAATTAGAAAAGTTGTAACACTCTAAACTGTTAGGATAGGGCAGTGATCCTCATTATGCTCAAGGGGACAACTAGCACTTTCTGGAAAGTCTGCATAATTATGCAGAAAAATGTTAAAACTGTATTAGGTTAAATAAAAGCACTAATTTTCTTTGCTGACTCCGCTAAAAAAGCAGACAAGGGAAATGAAACACAGATCTCAAGTAACTAGCTGAGCTTTACATTGGCAGATACAATTCTTTAAGTCCTTTGTTTTGGTGAAAAGGCTGCTGAACCATAGGAAAATTGAGTTCTTGGCCACCTATGAAAATCTCTCTCTAGGATGCCTCAACATCACTTGTTCAAAACAATTAATTAAAATTCTTTCTTTCCCATGCCTGGTAGGTCCAGAATTCCATTAGTTTTCACTACAGAATGATGCTACTAAGTAATACTTTTCTCTTTGTGCCCATCCTAATCACATGTTCCATGACCAGAAATATTACATATACATAAAAGTTACCAGCTTTGCATTTATTTCAGCTTTCTTTTCCTTAATTACACTAAAAGAAATTTTGAGACGTTCTCAAATGAGTTATCCTATCATTTCACCAACTCCATAACTTCTTTTATTCAAATATCTTAATCTAGTTTCAAAGCTGATTGTGAAATTGAGAATTTCATATCACTTATTCAGTGCATCTTGGAAACAGTCCAATCAAAATGCTAAATTTGTCCTCACTGGCACAACAGAGCTAATATGAAAAGTGAGGAAACTGATATTTTTTATTTTTTTTTTCCTCCTCCCTGAATATGAATCACATGAAATCTGTTCTGGACTTCACAAAATTAATTTCTCACAGTATAGAAATGCTAGAGCTCACGGTGGAAAATAATAAGTTTGCTTAAGAAAGCAATGAGTTTTGTGGTCATTTTGAGGAAGAACAGTATTTGTAATTAACTTAAGGGCAGTCAGAGCCAAAAGCAGACACAGATTTTTACTCCCTATCATGTAAAATCCCTGCTCAAAGCAAGGTCAAAGAGCATTGGCTGGGAGGGATTATTAGTCTCTATTTGCTAAAACTGTATCCAGATCCTAATTTGTTTGGTTGGTTGTTTTTTTGTTTTTTTCTTTTTTTTTTTTTTCATTTTAAAGAATACAGTGAATAGGCAAAAAGCTTGTAAAGAAAACATGAAAAGACCCATTGATAAAAAACATTTGAAGAATCCCAATTTCAACAATTTTTTATATTGAACAACATAGTTAAACAAAACACTGTACAGGTCAACTGAATAGTTTTGACTTCAATACACAACAGCTTTGCAGTTAGGATGGACTGGAATACAAGTGATCTGTACAGAGAAAAACATATCTGGCCTGTTTTGAATAAGAATGATGTTTTACTCAGGGATCATGGTAAGGAGAATTCGAATAATACAGTATTCTCTACGTTCCATGATGAACTATAGCATGCCCAGTCCAAAACTGAAATAATCACAGGTAACCATAGATTTTGTTATTCTATCAAGCCAGGGGTGGCAATTTCTAAACAGACATTAGAAAGTAATGTAACTAAGAAAGGAGGAAAAAACCCAAGACCAACCACAACTCAAACCTAGGGTGACTTCCATTGTTAAGAATTTGCCAATAATTCAAATTAAACGGTCAAAAGGAAAACAATGCACTTCATTTTATTAAGGTTTCACATGGCACATAATTTCTCTCACAGAGTAAAAAAAGGGAAAGTAGATATATCTGGAATTCCACTGGGCATTTAACCCATTATCAGATGACATTGTCAAGTTAATAGCATCAAAAATAAAGTGAGAAACAGTACAAGATTTGAACATTGGGCACAAAAAAGGCCAGACAAGAGATAACCGGTGATGTTAAACTGCAGCTAATCAAGAGAGAAACAATGCAGAATTACTCAAAAATCAGTCTTGGGGGAATACAGTTTTTCACAGAAGTGTGCAAGATAAATTCATCCGGTTTGAAAATCGGGCATGATCAGTACCTGAAATGTATTAAAGAAGTTTTCTGATATCAGATAATACTGGACTTTTTATTCCTTAGGTTAATTCCAGCCTCATCTTACCATGAACTGAATTGATTTTTTTCAGGAAATTGTTTCAGGAGCCTGAAAACTGTCTTCCTTCTCCTTGTGCAAGCACTTTCTTTCTTTTACTTTTTTTTTTTCCCCCATAATGAAAAGAAAGGAAATGGTTTTTGACCAGGTCATTTAAGGAAAGCAGAAATTTTGAAAATACTTTATGGTAATCTATAAAACAGAATTTATAATAACAATACAATTTTTATTACTCATAAATAGATCTTTAATTAACTTTTCCAAAAGATGCTGCCAGTAATATAGTCAAATGGAGAGACATTGAGAAAAGGTCTACTATAACTACCACTACATGCATAAAATATTAAGTTAAAGCATTATTTGGTCCAGCATATTTATTCATTTTTGTTCATTTTTATTTAATATGGAAACACTTTCTGTAACTGAAAAAGATAGGACAGCAAAGAGTAGACACACAACTATATTAGAAGCATAGCCATTTGTTGCCATAAGCACCATAGTATATGAACATGTTCCATCTGCATGTTGCAGCATATTTTCATCTCTCAAGATGACAAATATAAGTTAGTTTTAATTTCAGATTCCAGGCTTCAAGAAAAATAAATGCCTCTAGTCTCACAGAAAGCAGCTCTTCATCTATGCAAAAATATATATATATATATATATATATATAGGTACACAGAGATAGACAGCATTGACCCATCTGAGTAGAACAGTAGCACCATAGAATAGTTTGGGATGTCACAGACCTTAAATATTGTCTAGCTCCAACCCCCTGCTGCGGACAGGAACACCTTCCACTAGATCAGGTTGCTCAGAGCTCTACCCAGCCCGGCCTTGAACACTTCAAGTGATGGGACATCCTCAGCTTCTCTGGGCAAGCTGTTCCAGTGCCTCACCACCCTCACAGTAAAGAATTTCCTCTTAACATCTAATCTAAATCTTCTCTCTTTTAGTTTAAAACCATTCCCCCTTATAGTGTCCCTATCTGCCCATGTAAAAAGTTGCTCTCCCTTTTTTTATAAGCTTCCTTTAAGTACTGAAAGGCTGTAAGAAGTACTTGAGAATCATGTATCTATATATGAATCTTTATATTACATCTAATGTTATACATGTATATATTTAAGAGCCTGAAACAAAGCTAGGCACTTACAAACATTCAAATAATTCCTTAACACACTTATTTACAAAAGCTGGTATTTTAATACACATGATGTCAATATATTTTTGTAACCACTTTTACAGATTTGTATCTAAAACTAAATACTATTTGGCAAATTGCATGTGAAGTTTAGGTGATGCATGGTAACTGTGGCCAACAGTTTTCTGCCCTGTTTTTTTTAAGTCATTGTTTTCATCACTGACAGAAAACTTTGGCAACATGTTCTCCTGCAGCACTCTGTGCCCAAAACACCTTTAATGTTTCCATATTACATGTAAAGACTGCCTTCTTAAGATTCACATGCATTATGAAGTCCACTTTACCACAGCAGAAGCACTTTCAAGAACTAATGTATAATTAAAATAGCCAGCACAAGACTACAGGTTCCACTCGATCACTGAGTGACTCCCCTGTGTGCCAGGTCGGTGCCCGGCAGCTGCAGAGCACAGAGCTGGAGACACTGACAAGAGGTGACCTCGGCATGACAGCCAGCACTCACACCTGTTTAGCAGGGCAAGCTGACCCGCTGCTGGGCAGAATCCAAAAATACCCAAGCACATGAGTGAGCATATCATCTGTAGTAGGGGAGAAGGATCAAGGATTTCCCAGTATATCTGCATGAGAAAAAAACTCTCATACGGCAGATGGTGGTTTGTAAAAATGGTGCCTCAACTGCCTGGTTAGTTCCTGTCCACCGCAACCCAAAACAATGGGTCTTCTGACAGAACTGCAATGTTGCTGCTAACTGCACCTGTACTAGAAGAGCTATACTTCTGAAAATATTTAACATGAGTTATTTGGGGGGGGTTTAAGATATTTTTTTTTTCCCTTTTTTTTTTTTTTTTTTTTTCAGAATTATTATCTCCTTCTCTCATCTCCTGCCTATTACAAAAAGCATTAACAGAACCTGTGACAAGACCAAGCACACTGGAATCTCAAATACTACCTATCCAATGAACAGACATATTATCCTCAATCAATTAGTGAATCCTTTTATTTCTTCCTAAATAGATGCTAGGTTCAGAATTTACTCAAATCAGTAGGAGTTGAAGAAGGTAGATTACTATGCAAATGAGGTTATCCATAAAACATGACAATAAAAATATTGATATATTAAGTAACCTGATTCCAAATATATGAAGTAGGTATATTTTGAGTATGTCAGTACTTAGATTAGACACATAAATTTAACATCTGTATACAAAGAGCCATTGTAGCGTGGAAAAAACAGGGGGCCTGTTCAGGCTTGTACAGTGTGCTCGGCACTACTGTCTGTCCTCCTAACCAGGACATTGTCTGTAAGAAGGCTTGCTTGCATTTAAAATGCAGCCTCAAAATGCATTGCAGACAGGAAAAAGATGAATATAACCCCTATTTTTGCTTTGAAACTGTGAAAATATAACCTGGAATCATGGGGACAGCAGAAGCAGCAGGCCATGATAGCAGTTTCTCAGGGTCAAACTACATTTTCAGCAACACATTTAAAAGGAAAGGGTTCTTTCCAATTATTCTTCAGCAGAGGGCAACAAGACGTATGTGGCATCACCTGAAAAGCAACTGAAATTTGTGACAACAAGCCTCTCTTCACTGCAATTCTCTCTCTAGAGCTCTGACACAAGGTATGCATGTGACAGATAGGGCAACCTTTCTCACAGTTGCAGAAGAACAACCTGCCAAGCACAAACGTATCATTACCTAAAGTTAAGGGCTATCTGGCATAAGATGGCCTCCTTCCCTTTCTTCCTTCAAGCCCTTTATATCTGAACAAAGAATAACCTAAGACTTTTGGTGAAAAAAAATGCATTCCTTGTCAGTCTATAACTTGCTCAGGGCACTTTACATAGTTACCGTGTGTGGCAAATTCAGTTTTATGGGGGCAGCTGACCTCACAGGTATTCTATAGTTTTCACTTTCTTCCATAGGGCTCAAACATCTGTTAACACAAATGAATTTGTGACATCTACCCTATTATTTTATGGAAGCCTTGACCACCTGAGCGAGTCTTAAAAAGTCATGACCTATGATGATATGAATTATACCTGCCTTGAATTCACCCTTCTTTCTCTCCAACTGCCCTAATCCTATTTTATATCTTAAATGCCCCTGGCAGGAATCTCCAGCTGTCAGATTCCATATTGTTCTGCTGCAGTGTGTGTTTCTTGTATCTTAACTAAGTGCACCAGAGCCATCAGCCAAGGGTGACCACAGTGTACATCCTCCACTATTGCCAATACTTTTCTAAGCCTATCACACTTCCATTTCCTTCCTGTTCAGTGACAAACTGAACATGGATAAAGTGTTCTGCACTGAAGTGCCAAATAAGAACACTTTCCTTACCAGTACGAACTCCTCTCATCTTCTCAGGCAAACAGACCAGCAAGGGTCAGCACACCTCATCGGTCCCACTCACGACACAGAAGCCAGCAGCTGGTCTACTTGACTCTGGCTATGACAAATATTTTCCCTACAAATTTGCCATATCTACATAACAAGTTATGGACATTCTTACAGCAGGAAAAATATTTGAATAATTCTATAAGACTAGAATGGTGCAATCAGTAGCTAAGAGGTTTATTTTGGTTTCATTCATAGATTTATTTGATTTATGAAGCTACCATCACTGCACACATCACTGTGTGAATCACATTTAAAATTAATTTAACCTCATAAACATTCCAGGCATAAACAATTTTTACTCTTCTTCTCTGACTTCCAGGTTTAAATTCTAGTCCACCATTTTATTAATTTTCAGCTTTAAGGTTGTGAGTAATACTTTGATTTTTATACAAGTGGATTACTGGATCCACAGCTGTCAGTACAATTATGGCCAAGACCTTTGTACCCTGAACAAAACTACAGAAACATTTAAATAGAGCCTACATAGATGAATAACCAATAAACTAATATTCCTGATAAAAATAAAATATGTCCAAGAAGACAGTTATTATTGTCCATTAATTGTGAACTCCGGAACTCTGAAACTGTCTACTTCTATGTATAGACATGTAGGATACAGATGAAGTACAGCAGCAGGAATTTTATGACGTTACTATGTCCTAAATTTTCTCTAAAGCAATGTCTGTAAAGACATTTAAACATAATGAGCCATGTACTTTATTTCAAAATCAAATACAGACAACAGCAAATTTAAGAGATGTTATGTATGTGAGGTAGAAGGGGCATGTAATAAGAACCAGAAACATGTGGTAGAGGTTACTCTTTTCAATGAGTCAGACCTAAAACTAAACAAAATGAAGTCACAATGTGACCCTGCATCTGAAAATCCTGCATTTATATAGTATTCATAACTAGACTCCTAAGTTTGCAAGGCCAACATCCTTTACACCTGAACTGTTGGTCTGAAGCCCCTTGTTAGGTTACAGGAAACTAAGAAGTAGTCTTCAGTTGTTTGTGTACAGCACATCTACCCCCTAACATCTATCACCCCTCTTCATCAGTTCAAGGGAAAGGCAGCTGGGTGAAAATACCACATGGACTGGCATTAGCGTGGAAATGAACATTTTGAGCATCATAATTGAACCACATAGATGACAGGATGACAGGACAGAGTGCAGCCTCAGTAAACTTACAGATGGTGCAAAAGTTTGAGAAGTGTTTGAGAGACCAGAGGCTCGTGCTGCTATTCAGATAGATCTCAACAGACTGAGGAAACAGGCTGAGAGAAACCTCATGAAGTTCAGCAAGGAGTGGGGGAGGAACAACCCCAAACACCATGGCCAGCTGGGGTCTAACCAGTCCAAAAGCACCTCTACAGAGAAGGGCCTGTAGAAGGTCCTTTAGGGTATTAAGTAGCACATAAGCCAACACTGTGACCCTGTAGAAAAAGAGGGCACAGCACCCTGGGCTGCATTAAGAAAATCACTGCCAGTGAGCTGAGGGAAGTGATCCTTCCCCTCGGCTCAGCATGGGTGAGGCCACATATGGTACACAGCGGCCAGTTCTGGGTTCCCCAGGACATAAAAGACATAGACATCCTGGAGTGAGCCCAGTGGAGGGCCACACAGGTGACAACTGCACTTGAGTCTCTGCCATATAAAGGAAGCCTGAGAGAGCTGGGATGGCTTCAAGAAGAGGCTTAGAGGAATCTCATCAATGTATATAAATACCTGATGGAAGGGAGCAAATAAGATGGAGCCAGGCCTCTCAGTGATAGAGGATAAGTGGCAATGAGCACAAATTAAAATTGAAGGAAATCCACTTAAACATGAGGAAATTTTTTTTTTTTTCTTACAGTTAGTAACTAGAACAGCTTGGTCAGAGAGGTTATGGAGCCTCCATCCTCCAACCTCACTGGGCACTACCTCAAGCAACCTGGTGAATAGCACAGAACAAACAAATAAATTAACAAAAATGATAAAAGATCATTGTCTTCAACATTTACATGCAACTTTGTGGACATGTGCAACACAGAGAAAGTATGAACTTTCACTGTTGGGAAAGTAAACAATGAATTTTAAGTGCAGCTTTCTGCACTCAACCACTGCAGCTATTGTAGAAAAGTTGAGTTTACCCAGCTGGCTTCTTGTTAGGCATAATGCACAACTGAAAACAACAATTAGACACCAAGACTGCCTTGTCCTTTCTGTAAATGTCACTATTTCTGCTCTGTTTCAGAGGCACTGAAAGTAAAAGCTGAACAGGAGTTGAAAGGTACGAGTGTCATTGCTAAACACCCTAACAGGATGTCCTTGACAGTCTTTGGCTCTCAGACCTGGGCCTGGTCAAGTTCTTGGTTGCCTCAGCACACAGTGAAGAAACATGGTCCCCTATTTTTCGTTTGATCAGTCTTCAAAGTTTGCACATTCCACCTGTCCTGCTTTCCCCTGGCTGAAGCTGAAGTGCTGTATCTGTCCCAGCCAACATATGCACGTAGCTGTACATCATAAGGAGTTAATGCACAAAACTACACTTGCCTTTAGAATACAGGCATGTTACCAGCAGGCACGGCACTCTCTGACATCTAACAACATATGGCTTCGGTTTGATCGAGGCCTGAGGATGCATACATGGAAAAAAATGTCATGTAAGCTATAAGCCTGCTCCCTTGCTGTTTGCTATCACAATCAGAGACCTAATTAAGGAGAATCTGTATTATTATTTTTCAAATTAAAAATATTTTGAAGACAACACAGACACATTTTTGTTGAAAGTGACGTTCACATCTGCAAAATAGAATACAACCACAAACAAATCTTTAAAAAGGATCTAAATAGAACCCCACTGCCCCAGAACTCAGGTTCTTTCGAATTTCAGAACTCAAATGGATGATTGCCCCATCATCTAATGGTCAGCTGGAAGAAATGAAGATTTGATTTAAAACTGAGAAGACATCCTGAAAATAAGAAATGTTTGCAGCTCCCAAAACCCCTTGCCAGCACATATCAACTTAGCTGGATCATAAGCAAGCATCGGAAATACCACTTCTATTTTCAGAACATCATGCATCCAGGATGAAAGCTGGGTTCCTCCCACATCTAAATTGCTCAGTAAATCTTATATTTCAAGAACAGTCTCATGAGAAATGTCAATTTTGTGCTAACTGCATTCTGCAAATATTTAAATTGAGATATGTACAAAAAACAGCTAAGGAAGATATTTTTTAAACTGAGGATGCATCTTGGCCAAGCAAGAAAAACATTTAAGCCATGAGCTACAGGTTAACATTCAGTCTGGACTGAGCTGAGAAAAGATGTTTTTGTATCCCCTTAAGATGTGTCAAAAATAAAACATTTCATAGGATTCGAACGCTTAAATATGAAGATATGTGATAGTACAAAATAATTACAGTTGGAACTTGGGAAAAAAATTAATAGACAGATGGTCTCCACTTACTCTGAAAAGTAAAAACAGGACAAAACAAAAAAATATGATCATTCTAATCCCTGTACAGCAAACTATTTTTAAATTCCAGATTTTTGTGATGTATTCAAAAAATAATCTGTTCAAATCAGACAGACATGGAAAACAAAAACCTTGTCCAAATTTTCTGCAGATGTTGATTTCAGTTAAAATTATCATTACTTGACATTTGTACTATTAGAAATCTTTTCTGCCATGAAAAGTGTGACACCATCACTCTTATCAGAACAGGAGTTGCTACCGAATAGAATCTTTTATATATGAATTATATCGCTATAGAAAATAAGAAATTTACAACTCTAAGACAAACTAGCTTATCATTCAAAAGAATCAAAATATTCCAGTATTGGGTTCTAAATCTCAGAACTTAATTAATATCTACCATGACTTTAAAACTGCTTGATTTTTTTATAGCTATGTTCATCTAGTGCACTGAGCAGGGCACAGACAGATGATAGGATAAGGATCTCTTTTTATTGTCTAAATTGGAATCCAAATTGGAAAGGCTGCCTCCTCAGCTAGCTGGTCTGTGGATTAGAATTGAGTGGATAGTTTCAGTTCAATTTTTCTACAGACAAAATCACTAATAATTAAAGAAAGACACCTTGTTTATCAGTCTTAGTGCAGTACAAGGCAGGTCTGGAGATGAACTCTGTCTCTATAATAAGATATCCTAGACTATAGTATTGAAAATAAGCAAGCCTAACAAATAGCACCTGAATATTCAGAGCATTTTAGTCCTTCCTGTACTTAATATCCTTTTTTATGAAGTCAATATATTGCTCTTTTTTCTGGATATTTGTGATGCATCAAGAGAAATCAGAGGCAATTAAGCAAACACCATCTATGTAAAAGTGTGAGTGTGTAGCTGTATCAAATAACAAAAGCCAAACTCTGAGTGGTACACAGTAAGTATTGCTGGCAAAAAGGCATCTCTACGAAGTCCAGATAAAGCCACTGAGGATGCAAATACTGACTTTCTCCCATTTTCAAAATATTGTCAAATTATTATCAAACTGCGTGCACAGCTGTACACAAATGTTTAGTAATGATGATGATAACACTGCAAGAAATAAAATAATAAGGAAAAAATAAGTGGTTCCAGAGTTAACTGGATAGAAAAAGAAAGGTTTCTTCTGCAGAGATCTATAGATACTAAATGATACAACTGGTTATTGAATGTTATCTTATTTTTAAAATATTTGAAGGCATTTTATAGCATAATCATTATGAGGAGGCCGAAGAGAATTTTGGCTAAAAAAATTCAAACTGCATAGTCAAGTGGAGAATAATATACACAGTTTGAAGGAATGTTTTTAAATGGAAACATTGGGGGAATATTTTTGGATAACATTACTTATTACCCAGTGTGTCTTAAGCTCCAGCTGCAAAAATCTGTAACATACTCATTAGCTGAAGCTACTGCATTTTATTTGCTGTACAGAACTCATGTCTCTCCTTCAGTGTCATTTCCTGGATTAAAAAATTAAGCTCAAAAATTTGTATTGGAAATAAATATTTTAACAGGAAACTGAAGTGGGTGTGAATCTTGTACTTCCCTATCAGCTGGAGAGAACAAACTCCTAGAGTTTGTGATAGATCAAAATTCTGAAAGGAAGATGCCAAACTCTGCCAGCACTCAGAAGTGTTTCCTTAAAGCTAAGGAACAGCTTATGTTTATGTCTTATTCACAAAAGTCCCAAATTTGACACTGAAAAGAAAATACATGCTGTTTTACAAAGGCAAAAGGCCATTCACTGAGCAGTTAACAGTAGGCACATATTGAAGGATAGGAGCTGTTTTCTCCTCCTCCTATCTCTGAATATTATATACTTTTCAATTATTTATTGTGAGTACCATATAACTTAATCAGGCTAATCACCACGGAATATTGCTAAGAGCTGTGATACTCTATTGTTCTTTCCTTATGGGCATATTCACCAGGAAAAATGAAAGTGATTACATGTAGAGTTCCCAGCAATGTGAACTATATGCAAGCACAAGTGCTTTAATTTTCACATTGCATTTGTGCTAGAGCTATAATATCGACACGTGCACTATCTACATGCTCACAGTTCCTTAACTATTTTGGACAATTTCACATAAAAGAATGCTACCTCATCCTTTTAGACTGACAAAATCGTGATGTTATTTTTTTTGATGATGGATGAAAGAATATTATTGAAAAAGGAGAATAAAAAGCCTTTGGTTTTATTACAAATGACTGTAACAACTGTTAATGTCAAATACAGCATCACTTCCCAGACTTGGCAGAGATATACAAATCTTTGTATTTACTGTTTGAGGGGATCATCCACCCTATGAGCAGCCTTCCAGAGAAGTCCCCATAACCTTTCATCTCTAGATTTTACACCGTGTGGTAATCCAAGCCATCCATATGGCTCCTACCTACATCTCCTCAGCTGAACTCCTGAACAGGGCAGTCAAGTAAGGAGAGGCTGCTTACGTCTGTGACCCCTTCACAACTGATCCTCCAGCATAACTCAGTCAACCAGCAAATAGTACTACAGGTTGTAGGAATTGCTGAACTCACTGCTGGGGCCTCTTTGACAAGCCTGGTATAGAAAGTATAGTCTCCTGATTAAAAAAAAAAAAACCAAAAAACAACAAAACAAAAAAGGGACCTGGCCCCCTTTCCCCTCCGAACTGGATACTGTCATAAACATTTTGAACATCCTGCACACCTGCAGGCACATTAAAAGATATAGAAACAGGTTTGTCTCAACTTAAAAGTAGCTTTGACACTGCTGTGATTCGAATGTGAGAAACTAATATGTTATACAGTCCAAATTATTTAACAATTTGAATAATGAAGAAGAGAAGATTATGGTTTTTCAATGGAAACAAAATTTTACTATAGGAAACCCTACATTCAGTTAATAAGTTAATTTATTTCAGGATCTTATGAAAAGAACAGTGTGTTATTTACAACACATAGGCAATGCAACATCTTACAAAGCATGTGAAGGGCAGTTACAGCAATTCCAGTACTGGTTCACTTGCCCCTGATGTCAAATGCTGATTCCAAAACCCTGCTGACTCAATGAATTTCACAAAAAGCTCAATATTAATCTCTCACACAATTTACAATTAGAAAATGTTAAGATTCACAATGAAATTTAAACCATACAGTCTAATTAATGTAACATACATTTAAGCCTGTATCCTGGTAAGACACTTAATTAATTGTAAACATACTGACTGAATGTTTACTTAGCACATAATATTCTACAAAGTACAACTTCAACAAAATCTACATCCCAAGCTGTGTTTCATCCATGTACATGAAAAAAAATATTATTGGTACAACTCAATGAAGAACTCTTGAGATCAAATTGCCTCATCAGGCTCTTAGACTATGTAGCTACTTTGTTCACATCACTTGTAGTCTAGTTATTAGATTATAGCTTAATTCAAACTGCAAATTGCTTTAGAAAACCCTGCCCCCCTCCCCCCCCCCCCCCCCAAAAAAAAAAAAAAGGCTGAAAAGTATATTATTCTAAGCATAAATTCACAAACAAATCACTCACAAGTAAATTAAATAGTAACAGCCATGGAAGCCAAAATTCTGTTGTGGGGTTCTGCAGCAAGAGCCCAGGAGAAACAACTGCAGACTGAGATGTCTGTACTCTCCTCACACTGAGAAGACAGACTAAAGCTAGACAAAAGAATTACAAAAGTTTTTACAATTTTTGATTTATTCTGCCTTATTATTCTTCCATTTGCTGAAACTATTGATGGGTCTATTAAGATATTTTGTCTTTGCATTGACCAAGAGCTTTCCCCAAATGTCAGTCAATAACACTTTGTCAAGAATGGGTATTATCAAACTAATTTGATTGCCTCTCTAGATCTAAAGCTTAACTTTTAAAAAGTAATGGTAGATACGTTTTACACAATGACATTTTGATTAATATTTTCAGTTAAAAAATAGGACTGGGCAGAATGAAAGCACATGTAGAGAAATGGCTGATATCTTCAGTAGAAAATGGGGACAGTGTGTGGGACAGCTAACACTATTTTCATTGATGAGCTGGAACAAAGTATTACATGATTTTATAAAGCTTGCTGATGGCTGGAATTGGCAAAATTATCAGATGGGAAGGGAATAAGTAGACAGACTGTGATTACTTTCCTAGCTATGAATGTGTTTTATTACAGCCAAAAGTGTAAATCATTAAACAACAAGGAATTCTGGTCTTTCCTGAAGAGTAAATCATGAAACATCAAGGAATTTTGGTCTCCCTGAAGAATGCAGAAAGTATTTTAGAAAAACAGTAAAACAAGATTTTAGGTGGTTAGCTATTTAGCTAGTTGAGAGTCATATGCTGTGGCAGGAAGAGCAAATATAAAAACTTTGGATGCAAAAAGAGCATAAAAATAGTGGAGAAAATTCTATTTCAGTAAAAGCCTTTCAGAAATATTCTTGATATTCAAATATTGCTTACAGACATCAAATTCAAAAGGTGTCATTAAAAGAACTGGAGAAGAAAGTGAAGAATAATACAAAGAATAATACAAACTCAATGAAATGCCTCTGTATGACTGGTATGATTAAAAGGTTTCATTTGATCAGTTAATCAAGAAGATTTAGAGATTGTCTGATTATAAAATATAGGAAACTTTCTCCTAGTCAAGGCACTAGGGTTTTCTTCTAGTACAGAAAGCAGAACAGGAGAGCATTACAGTAACAAACTCTTCTTTTGAAAAAATCTGACATAAATATTCAAGGGCACTAATAGACTCTTCATCATTTAATGCCTGTAAACCAAGAGCTTACATTTCTCTGAAAATTACGGTGACGTAAGCACCACTGAAATACATATAGGCTGACTGAAATTAAATTACTTGAGATAAGTGACATATCAGATACAAACACTTAAAGGGTCATTTTTGTCCTTGAAACTTTTAAAATTGGCACCCAATTTGTACCTGTGTAACAGGAAAATCCATGCACACAATTTAGTGATTATGCTGGAAATCAGAAAACCAAGGGCAAAAGTTAGATTGAGTTTTAGACATTGATACATAGCAAGTGGATTCTTGAACTCCAGTATAACATGCTGATGGACACAGCCTAGACTTCACATTCAACTTGTCTCTTGCATCTCCTCTACCTACCCCATCAGAATTCTGCTCCACTTGAAAAAACAATAGCCTAGAACTCTGTCTTTAGGATCAACTAATTGCATAAGAAGGACAATTAGCATATACAGCAGAGTGCCCAATTGCTCTATGAATGCCTAAACACCTAGACCAAGTTTATAAAAAAGATCTGTTTCTGCTCTATGAAGTATCAAAATAATGTGATGATTGGTAAGGGAGGAGAAAGGAGGCAAGAAAAAAGAAAAAGGGATGCCATGAAGTGCCCTTTCTTAAATCACATAGGCTGTCTTCCAATTTTATGTGATCGTCTTCCAGTTCTCATTATCAACCTTCTCTGGAACTATCAAAGAACGCTTTCAGTGACCATGACAGAGTGTAAGTCATTTAACTTTTGCAACCCCCTCACAAACACAGCAGATATCTGATCCAACAACCACATGAGCGGGAAATTAGACTTGGGGCCTTAGCAACCATCTTGTCCTAACCCTCTGCAAAGAGTCTTACACAAACACTTTTAAAGGACAAAAGTGCAACAATGCATATGTTGGAATCATTAAAGTCTTGTATGCACTTGCATAAAAGGTTTAGACTATTTACATCAAGTTTTCTTAATTCTCAGCTAGATAAAGGATAAATGTTTTCAACTGCCATAGGCAATCATGAATTAATGGGAAATCAGGAAATAATGATGAAATAAGGTGCTGAAATTCATAGCTGCAGATTAAGTGATTATTTTTCATTTCTGATTTCACTTAAAGCATTATGATAATCACAAACACATATGTATGCTCTTCCATGTAGCTCGTGAAATTGGCTGGATGATTACAAAGACATAAAGATGAAGTGCACTACAACGGATTATTCTAACACTTGATTGGTTTCAGATAGCTGCAGGGTTTTGACAGCTGATACTTGGCAGATGTGCTTCCATTTTAATACTGTTTATCTCCAAGTGATCTACTTCAGGGCATTTGGTCTTTTATTTGGAATGTGTGATTGTCTTCTGCAGGATCAGGCTAACCCTATGTACCCACTAGAGTGTATGCACTGAATTAGACCTGTTAACTGTACAAAAACTGTAGACTTAGCCTGTAAAACATTAAAACCAGGATTCATAAAGATAATTAATCTTATGACATCTGGCTTAAATGACAAGGCTCAATAATTTACAGGTTTTGTTTTTCTTTTTCATGCTAAGTATTTGTGTGCTGTCACATGAGCAGTCTTTTCTTTGATGTTCTTTCTGTGAAAATTACTACTAACTTTCTGGTTATTCCTCTTCTCAATGCAGCAAAAGCCAGTGGGAGAAAGAAATCAACATTCATTCTCACAAGCCTTCTGCTCACTCTGGATCCACTCTCTTAAACAAACAAAATAATTTCTTCATTAATCTATTGTCACAACTCACACAGAGCTAGGTACTTGCAGGTAATGGTCACAGCTCTACATTGTCCTGGATTTCAGTGAAAGATGTGGTTGTCTAAGTTACAGGGGTTTTTATTGGTTCTTTTGCCCTACAGGCCCCAATGCCACTTGGATATTCTCCAAGTCTGACATTTGTGTGTATTGCCACCAGCACACTAGCAGTGATATGTAGGAGAGACCACACCCACAGCTCCATGGATGATGATTAAAAGAAAAACACAAACCTCTTGAAAAGAAAGCCTGTTACTTAAAAAAAAAAAACAACAAACAAACAAAAAAACCCCACCATATTTTATACACAAAAAGCAGTTAAAATACTAACAGCTATTCTGGGACTAATATCTTTAACAGTAATACTACTTCAAATTCTGCAAGAAGCATCATCCTAAGCTCTTTTACTGGAAAGGACCCTGGATAGAGGCTGGAAACTTCCACCTCCCTGTGCCATTCCTATTGAACAACATCCAAGAGTTTCAGTTATATAAACCGTATTTTCATCTTCCCATAACAAAAGTTCCACTGCTTCTTTTTTTTTTTTTTGTTTTTAAACACAGTGGTCAGAGGAGTGACAAGGTATCTTTCCATTTAAACTTTCATATTTGTTTACCTCAAAAAAATTCACTTTTAGCAAATGTGTCGTTGGTGATAAAAGGAAAAAAAAAACTAAAATACAAGCTTTACATTTTAAAGGATGATGTCTCAGTCCTTGAAAGCCCAGTACAGAAATAGTCCTGGAAGCACAGATGGAAATACAGGTACCTCCCCAGCTGTCAGAATCATGCTCCTTGACTTCTTTCCACTCTAATGAATCTTCATTCTGTGTACAGTAGAACAGTCACTTGAGGAAGCATAAATCTCAGCAAAAATAATGTATATTTCTTGTCATTAGAAAGTTTTCCTAGTACACTTGGGAAATGAACTTGGGTCTTGTATGTTTTCCACTTTGAGCATAGAACCCCTTTTCTGGTGGCGTTTAGGACATGAGTGGAAGATACTTGGTACATTTTTTAACACACAGGAAAAGATTTAGGCCAGCATATCTCAGGTGGGCAGAGTTGACCTCCTGAAACTGGCAGTGATGGACTGAAAATGTGACTAGATGTGTACAGCTGTGTTCTAATGTGCTGTGAATTCAGGTGATGCCACATTCAGTGTGCTGACTGTTTCGGATCACACTGATAATCTCTTAATGTGGTTTAGCTCATCAACACAGTAAATTAAAGACATGTCCACAGTAACCAGCACTTAAACTCTTTGGGGCACAGTGCATTTGAGAAAAAGTCCAGGCATAACCAAGGATACTCAGCAGATGTCTGAGAGAGCACTAACTTCACTGCTCTGTGCATCTACCTGTCCAAACCACAAACTCCAGAGATGAGCTCATAGAGCCTTACATACATGGAACTAGAGGCAACAACATAAACATGAGCTGCAATCAAATGTAACCACACTAAAAGCTTTCCATCCCAAAATATTTCCATGATTATCAAAAAGATAGATTATTATTTTAGTATGCTAACCTTAAAAATATTTGGCTACATATATTTGGCCTCAGGATAACAATTATCCTGAATTTGAATTACACTATTTTTCTGGACACTGAGACTCACAAAAAAACCTGTTTTAATATCCTTCAAGTGTTTAATGACAAATCTTGAAGCCAAAACTCCATTTTTACTGAGCTAAAATTCCAGCCATCCCTGAAGATTTTATCAAAGCTGTAGGATTTGACCCTGAGATAATAGATGTCAGAAGAGATATGTGCACAAATTTTCAGCACAGGAAAAGAAGACAGGTATGTTCGTAATGGCTAGGCAGAACCAAACAAACAGATCATCTCATAAAGGTATTTGAAGAATGAAAATGGAAAAAAGAAAGAACAAAACTTTCATTTTGCTTTAAACTTACCCTTATGACCAATATACAATCAAGAACCATACATTTTGTCTCAAACTTGTATTTTACCAGTATGACAGTTCTTACATCAGCTGTTACTGTTTTTAAGGTTCTGTGTCAACGCAGTGTTTAGACAGCAGAAGATCAGTCATGCAATTTATGTTAAAGGTAACTTTGGGAAGAGTCAGTACATTTGACTTGATTATTCCAAAGCAGCATTTTGGTATTATTACGTATATTTTGGCTAACACATTCCTTTTCTATCTAAAATTCCTTTACAGGTGGACCCTATAACACTTTTACTTGATTTTCTATTGTTGTAGCAATGCTACTAAGATTTAAATCCTTAGCAACTTTGGCAATCATAAGACTAAAGAACTTTCTCTTTCTAAGGTATAAATGCATGAATATGATGCACTGTGATTTTAACTTTCAGCACAAAAATATTCAAAGGTCCTGCACTTGAAACGCTGTTAAAAAGCACTCTGAATTTCAAATCTCCTGTTGAATGCCTTTGTGATTACAGGTGGTTGAATGTAGATAATGAATATTTGATTCCTGTTTAATGCTTTATAGTATGCATTCACCTGATGCTTAGTTATATTATTTTTGCCAAAAGGATGCTTCATTACATCATCCCAAACTGAAGCAATACAAACTTTAAAGCAATTACTAATGCTTCTGTTGCTTCTATGCTTGCTATGAAAATTATAAGTTGCTATATAGCTCTAAGATAAACAAGTAGGAAAATTAATATTATGAACCAGTGCCTATCTAGTAAGTACTAAAATGAACTTATACTAAGATTCACTGGCTTTGGTTAAAGATGAATTTTATAAAAGAAAAAAAAAAATAGAAAGGGAGAAAAAAACTGCATTACAATTGATAACTTCCAAGTGACTGTTTTGGTAATGAGAAAAATCACCCAGATGTATTTTAGGCCTATTTTTAGCTAACTGAAGACAACAACTTCACTTCAGAGGATCTATTTTATGTCTCTTTGTGCATAAGTGCCAGAGAAAAAACACTGGACCTTTGATATAAAGAGCAAAAAAATATCCATAAGCATATTGCTATCTATCCCTTAGCTAAACTTGAGAGTTCATTCCCAACAGACTTTCTTGCATCCTTCCCCATCATGAAAATCTTAGACCTCAGTCTTATTCCTACATTTATAACTCACTTTGAACTGTTGTACTAAATGTTTTTGAGAATTAAGAACAAAATGCTAATGTAGTAATTTCATTAATTTAATTAATTTTATTTATATTTAACATTTTAAATTGTAGTGGAATTCAATTGTACCCTCCTGCTTCTCACCAATTTACAAACTAGAGTAACATAAGAGAATTGTCCAATATGGTACTCTATATGGAAGACAGGACTTCTTCCATCATTTTCAACACATGAAAAATGCACCTTCCAATCCAATAAATGAATAAGAAAATACTTTAAATTTATAAGCTTTTTTGTTTGTTTGTTTGGTTTT
>VXBX01008295.1:309847-346070 GCA_013400415.1 Scytalopus superciliaris
GGTTTTTGTTTGTTTGTTGTTTGTTTGTTGTGTTTTTGGGTTTTTTTTTTGTGTGCAATAGTTTCTGTATTTTAGATACAGCTGTATTTACAGGAATAAGGAGAGTTGTTGAAACTGGCTTGCATTAATGTTCCAATAATGCCAACTTGATTTGCCTCGCCAAATAAGTTCCCATCTTGTCATACCACAAAGGAGAAAGGTTAAGAAAAGTTGTTTATAGCTATTATTTCTCTCAGAAGGAAAGACCACAGAAAGAAAGTTTAAACTGTATTTATCAGCAAGGTTTTAGTTTCTGTCCTATCTAACTGGACAGGGGCCTAGAACTCTTATATCTTCTTCTCCTGGAAAGTCACTGCCATCCCCAAAATACTTAAAGCATTTACTCAGTCATCAACTGGCATCCTCAGACTTAAGAAGAAGAAAATTGGACCTGAGAGGGTATCTCTTTCAGCTTTAAAGGGATAGCATCCAGACACAGATATAAATTTTTAGGGGTTTGGCTTATTCAATGAATAAGAATAGGTGACAACTGTACCTTAAGGCCAGTGCAACATTTTTATTAGAGAAGCAAAGTAATTTCCAAAGAGATAAACATTTGTTAGCACAGATTCTGTACTGCTTGCTATGCTATGTTTTTTTCTACTAACACAAGGGACATCTACAGGCACAGCCATGAATATGCAGTGATATATCTCAACCATTTTTTTATTTTATGGAATGGAGATTCCTATCCCAGTTTCAAACATACTACTGCAGAAGGGAAGACTAGAAATCATAAATTCTCTCCTTTATACAATTTACTGGCACATGTCAGTGCTTGCCTCAAAAAGTGAAAGAATGCAATTCTTTGTGCCAAAGTAGAGCTAGCAAACCTTAGAGCAATAAGCTTTTTTGTTGCAGTGTAACTATTTCTCCTTTTTTTTAAACTATTACCTATTCTCACACATAATTAGTCTGACATTTCCATCACAGTAGTAACATAAGTTGCAGCATGGGAAATAATAGCAACAAAGAACACAAGCTGAGAATGCAAAAAAGCCACAAGAAGTGCGGCCTGAAGAATAACTGTTGGAAGTGCACGCATGAAATACAAGGCCACAGGGGTCAGCTTACAATCAGTGGAATTCAGATCATGTTTAAGACCAAGACAAAGTGCCATCAATTTGAAATGCATGTTCATATCTTCAGAGGGAGGAAAAAAAGAGTATTGAAGTTCTACAGCTTTTTTAAGTTATTCCTCAGATGAATACTGTATCTTGTGACTTAACAATCCTGCTAACTGTATGGCTAAGCTGGAAAAATATTGGTAAAAGAGGAAAATTATTTATGGGATATCTTACTGTTGTTATGTCCCAAATGATGTACCTGGCTAAGTAAAATGTATTGCACAATCAAAGAAGGGACCCAAAAGGACCATCAAGTCCAGCTCCTAAGTGAATGACCCATACAGGGGATTGGAGCCATGATCTTGGCATTATTAGAACCAAGTTTTAACCAACTGAGCATAAATATGGATTGAAATCATATCCAAAGTGAGTAACTATGCAATAATTTTTAGGGTATGTAAGAGATGAAAAGACTCACACTGAATACCAGCAGAAGATCAGATCTTAAACCTTTAAACCATTCAGAGCCTACAAAGTCTATTTTTCTGCATACAAGCAAGGCATGCTTTGAGGGGAAATACAATTTATCAGAACAACCATTGCAGATGGCACACAAGCCCCTTCTTCTGACACCACCACAACCACCACTTTTTCTTTAAAGAAAAACCTTTCCTGTTTCTGGCAGCACTACTAGTAAAGAAATGTTAAAATTGCCAAGAGAACTTCAACTCTGGACTGGGTGACTTCACAGAGCTTTCAGATTAGAACAAAAACAGACAAGAAATCCTAGATGGTCTTCATACTATTTGACATTTCAGCCCTTAAAATTTGGATTTATATAGCAAAATTCTAAGGAAAATAATTTGGGGACAGTTCTCAAATCTTCCATTAGCTCTTTTAGACTGAACAGAAAATAATTTAAGGTGAATGCAAATTAGGAATGTGTGAGTTTCCATTCTAATTGACTTGTAAAACATACTAATGCTAGTAAGCAAATTAAGACTTAAGACTAAATCACACTTTGACATGTAAAAGCCAATGAAAAACCCGAGAACTTGCTTGCTGCTGATTACTGTTCAGGTTCTAGAACAACTTTTACATAGGCTGAGGATGAAACTGATTAATCTTGAGAGAAGCCACTGGGAGGTAAACGTACTCTGGTTGTTTATTGAAATAAGAATACTTGTCTGTAATTTTTTTACACAGTACATTTTACTTTGGGAACCGAGTACCTCACTAACAATGATTATAATTACTGATCATCTCTGATGGATACATCACTGACCATGATTACAACTATTATAAACTGTGATATATTTACTAAAAGGGAAAAAATATTTGAATAGAAAGTTCATATATGATTTTTCTCACCTATGGCTGAACAAAAAGAGAAGGAGGATTTGTTGCTCAGTTTACAAATAAATTTGAGACACTGGAGTGCAATACTCTGAGGAAGTGATGAGTACTCATAACAGTATCAGGTCATCTAGTAAGCAACTTTACTAGTACTAAATTGATTCAGGTTAATAATTACTTCACTCAAATCATCACAGTGTTATTTCTGTCAGCAACTGTTACTATCAGTAGGATTTCCCACATATACCACTCTTTTAAAAGAGTTAGTTTCAATGTTTCTTTCACTGTTTACATAAAATTACAGGAAAGAGACAGCATCTCTTTTCACTGTGTAACAATTCATGGATATTGTAACTTTCAAAATATTCCAATAGTTTTACTGTGGATACAATGTTACCGATTTTCTGAAGTCTGATTCCCTTCTTACAGTTTTTTCATCGACTTTAAAGCATTTCTGTGCAAACATAGTGTCTCCTCTATCTTCATTTTACATAAATTCCTTGCTCTAAAAAGAAAGTTTGTGGGGCTTTTTACATTATTTACCAACCTACTAACCCTCACACTAATTAATCTTTCAGGTAGCATCCACATCTGTGGCCAGATACAGGATTTGAAGCCAGTGTCCTCAGCTAAGGACACGGTCCTTTAGTGAGTCACCGATGAACTTTCCTTAGGAAAGGTAAATTGGATTATGGATTATCCAATCTCATTTGGGACTAGCCCATTTTATTTCCATAGTGAACGGCTCAACAATGCCTCCCTGAGCCCCACACCTCCAGTTCAATTACGTCAAATTAAAAGTGGAAATCCCACCATAAGACAATTTATCACCTAGAACAATACAGGATTCATGAAATTTCCTTTTGAAAGACTAAAATGTGAGGTTAGTTGGTTGTTTTTTTCTTTTTTTCCCCCGTTTTTTTGTCCTTCTTTCAGAGCAGCAAGAGAATGGAAACTGTGCAGCAAGACAAACTAGTATGTGCACCAGCAAGGCATCTTCTTTGGTCAGATGGACAAAGGAAGCCCTCTGAGGAAAGTGTGGTTACAGGCTGCAACATTCAAAGCTTTGGGAAAAGATGCAGAGGTCTTCACATTGACCTAAGGCCTCAAAACTTGGACCAGCTCATTCTCTAGATGGCTGCTAGCATTTCAGTATTCATCTTCAGTCTGCCCTACACATGGCTAACATCTTTTAGTGGACATACTGTGTTACAAATAAATCCACAGCCTATCAGTTTCTCCTGTAAGACTCTTTACTTTCTACCTTGAATTGCATTCCCATTCCAGGCTCTCCCCTCAGAACCCTCATGTTATTCCAAAACACAAAAACTTACTGCACGAACACAACCTTATGCAGGACACCATTTCCTATATCCCTCACTGAAACTGGAGATGGATGCAATGCAGGAGAACCTATGGCAGCTGCTATGTCAACTTGAAAGCCAAGTGAGAAATAAAAACAACTTAGGAATTTCAGATTAAAAACTAATGCAATATTTTTTCATAATTAGCTGGTTACAGATGAATTTCTTACAGTGGTCTACATTTCTTTTTTTCTTACAATAAGGAGATGAATTATATGTGATGGCTGTATATGTAAGCATCTCTTTTATGTTACACAACTGCTATCTACATAACTTGATGCTGACTGCTACATCTTAGCAATATACGTGAATGCGAGTGTGTAACTGTGTTTTCAAGGCCTCTCCTGATTCTACAGCAACAAATATGCCAAGACAACACTGTTAGATACAATACCAAGAGCCTACATTGAATTAATTTTGCTCTCTGCTAAGGCTTCACAGCTGAGTCACAGCAGATATAAGACATCACGTATCACACAGATTTAATTCAAAGCTATTGAGACAAAGACTTTTGTAAGCTAGGAAGTAGACAGACCTACATGAAAGCATTAGCTTGGTGGAGATGTGCTCTCTGCTGTTAGCTTTCCACATTCCTCACAAAAGTGTATGGAACAAACTGCAACAATGGAGACATCCACTGAGTCCTGCCTTAGGATCCAGCTTGTCACTTCAAAGGTCAAAGCTTACAGTTGTAGTGAATAATAGCAATGTTTACTGAAGTGCTGCTACTGGGGAATACAAAAGAGTGTGTGCCCCATAAACTTTACCTACATTAAGAACAAGAAAAAAACAGGTGGAAGACCAGGACCCTAAAGCCATCTTTCATGATGTAAGACATTAGTCCCTGCACCCAACATGCATCAGCTAAGCACAAGAGGCCTCAACTTTCTTTCAGTGCAGTCAATGACAAGACCTTTCAAAATATGCAACAATATGCCTAAAGATAAGGAAATCACAGCACATCTTTGTATTCTGTAAGACTTTGCAGCCTCTCAGATTTTTCTCTCAATTATTTCTCTTTAATCACAGCAGCTATTTAGCTTAGATAAATGGACTTTGTGATTCCGAATTAGCAGTATCTAATTTTTATGCAGTTATTTTCTATGAAATTCAAACATTAACCATTTATGTGACACCATCAAAGAGAGTGACTGTCTACATATTTCAGAAATAAAAAAAAAAAATTACATATATCACTCAAATATATACCACTGCACCTCACATGACACATGATTTTCTCTTTATAGTCCTGGTATTTATATTTGAATTCTTAACTTTGTTCTGCACAGAGGCCCTAGAGCGGCAAGAGAGAGGATGGTGACTTCTTCCAACTACAGCAACAAATTAAAGTGCCTAAAACCAAAAGGTATACACAGGGAGTAAAAGTCTGCCTGCAAGAAATGTCAACAAGATTAAACAGACTTTCTTCCATTCATTGAAACTGGACTACTAAGATTTATGCCTTGCAAATAAATGCTGTTAGAGATTCTGAGTAAGTAGCTCTAAAGAGTTTAAAAAATTGATGAAATCATTCCAACTTATTATGGTTCCTCATAAAGGTGACATATATTTTTTTCTGCACTTGCAGTGAGGGAAGATGAACGAGAAATTACACTGATGATGCACAGATATTTCAGAACTTGATTTACTTAAAAAGATCTTGCATTATGGCTGATTTGACACATAAGATTATGTTTATAGGTGTTACTGTAATTTTTTAATAATTATTATTTATTATGACTTTTTTTTTTTTTTTTTTTTTTTTTAAAAGAGTCTCATTTTGAGAGANTTTTTTTTTTTTTTGAGACTGTGTCTGGCCAAAAAGAGTGCCAGAGAGACAGAAGGGAAATGTGGAAGTTCCACAGGCATGCAATAAGCTTTTACCTCTCAAATGGCATAGTTCTGCTATAGTGAAGAATACAGTATAACTGGATCAATAAAATTTTAATATGTCTTACAATTAAATAACTTATATTGAAGCTACATTGTGGATAAATGTATTTCCCACTGACTTCAGCAATAGTTTATGCTGAAATTTCTTTAGCCTAGTGACATTTGAAAGCAGCAAGTTTTATTTCTGAGAGAAATTGCCTGAGCTTACTCTATTATGACTTGACATTTAGATCGCAGTCATAGCCTGCAGCTCCAGCCAAGATCAAATCCTCACTGTGCATGCACATATAAATGCATGGTCCCTGCTCCAGGGAATTTTAAATCTGAGGTTGTCTACTAAGCTAGCTACAGAATACCAGAGAATCTAAATAACAAATTATCAATGCAGCCATTTAGACAACTAAAACCCTGAGGTTATAGTTACTGACATGGAAAAGCCTTCAGGAGGATCTTTGTTCCCTGCAGTGAAACCATGTTTTGTATGCAGCCCACATAATCTGGGTAAATATGCTTTCTAAGATGGAAACCAAACAACATAGATTTGTTGTATGGCCTAGTATTTGAATATAGTAGCTTTTCTTGTGCATTAACATCATGCTATGATTCAGACCACTGAGAGAGGGTCATTAATTTAGA
This sequence comes from Scytalopus superciliaris, assembly GCA_013400415.1. NCBI lineage: Eukaryota > Metazoa > Chordata > Aves > Passeriformes > Rhinocryptidae > Scytalopus > Scytalopus superciliaris. The sequence goes on from VXBX01008295.1 coordinate 316,203, forward strand.
ATTCAATTTATTTTACTTGTACATGAAAGGTTTGCCCTACCGATTTTGCTGAAGTTTTATTATGTTTGCTGAGATGAAGGCACACTTCTTAGAAAGGGTTTCATTTCCCATTTTAAAAAAGCAGGACTTGTTGAAGTCTGGACTTGGACCTGACTTTTGATTGTGAAACGCACCTTAACATGATTCCTATTTCACCAAGACTACAAATTTTGAAAGGCTGTCTCCAAATCAAAGACCTTGACTTTTTGTCTTAATGCCAAGGCAACTAAACAGTGTACTGTTGAGATCTACTTCTGTATTAGCTGCTTTTAGTTCCTTCTAATATTCCTTTCTTATCTCCTACCTTACAATATGCCAACATATATTAAAAAATTATATTCAAATATGTATCAATAAATATATATCAAACATAGAGCTGCCCATGCTTAATTCTTCAAGTTATTTCACCTTGCCTAAAGTCTACTGCTTGATGTAATTGTGCAACCTGCCAGCAACCTGTGAGCACTCAGCATCTTTGGAAACGCACCCCATATAGAGGATCTCTACAGTATGTGTTCCCAAATGTTTGCTTCAGGACTGTTAGACTGCCATTATATAGAGTATTTTCTCCTGTGCTCAGCTTGTTGTTTACATTTGGAAAGACAGTAGGGTTTTGGGTTTTTTTTTTAAATAACTGTACTAATAATTTATCTGCAAACTACTTCTCTGAATACTTAGGAAAAAACAAACGACTTGGTTTCCATTGCTGAAGAATTTTCATTTTAAATCTCTCTGAGTGATTAATTGCTTTCATATGCTGTATTTGACATTCCTTCATATCAGAGAGAGAAAATTAAAAAGTTACATATTTTGCCCAAATATAATTTTGCAGAGGTTCAATTATTTTGGAGGGAAGAAGTATGAATATTAGAATCAAATCTTATTACCTATAAAGCCTAAACTTTACATTGTAGAATTTATAATGTGAATTTCCTTATTAGATTTTTTTTTCTTTATTAGAATTTTTCTTCAACTATGTTTGCAGATTTTCTATTAAAAGAATTTTTTCTTATTAATCTAAATCTGAGTTAAATTCTTGAGTTAACTTTTACTGTTATACTTGGAATACTTTTTGCAATGCTGTTTAAATTCCTTTACTGCATGACTGCATATCTCTGTTGTGAAGAACTTTATTGGTTTGTTGGACATACTTCAAGTCCCATTAGAGATTACTCAGGATTTTGTTTCACTAGTTATTTTCCCACCAGTGAACACAAACTATTTTGTTGCACCTTTCACCAATCTTGATTTGATCAATTTTATGCTTTCAGGTCTTTGTTTCAAGTCATTTGCCAATTAAGTTGCTCAAATACCTTATTTATTAAAAGTGGCTGCATTTTCTGCTTAGTTAGCAATATGAACCTATTATGAATACTTAATGAATTAAAACAATGACTCAGGCCTTAACTATTATTATCATTTTCTCTGATTTGGTTTATACCAAGATTTTTATTATTCATACTGGCATCCTTTGAACTCTGAAGATTATGAAGAAACTGAGATGCCACTTACAAGTTAGTGAAACTCTGAAAAGCTTTTAGGCTTCATGGGGAATTTCAAATCCAGTTTTACTACCACAAAGCTCTTTTACTGTATGATCTGGATACATTTCAAACAGAGCCACTGACAGAATTAATGTCTCTGTCCCTGGCCTAGCCTATAGGCAGGCCCATTAACCATCTTTCAGGTAAACCCCTTCCAATGTTCTCCCACGTGTCTTCATCTGTCAAAGTCTGCTGGACTGTGAAGTCCTTCAAAAAGTTCAAATTCTGTTGAGGCTTCTACTGCATTAATGACAGTACCCTCCCACTCACAGAAGAGCAAACTGAAGGAGTAGACAGCATCTCTCCAGCTCAACTGCAAACAATTCTTTTTTGCAAATTATGGCCTTTCTGAATGCAGAAAACACAGGTGGCGGTCTGTAAGGAAACCAGAGTAGTTCATTTCAGTTGGGTATCCTAGTGCTGTCCCTGTGAGTTATTCCACTGGACTCCACATATACCCACAGCAGTGCTAAAGCTACTGTGACCCTTCTATAATGTTGCTACTTACCCATATTGATTGCATAAAAAGGGTTTTGCTTCATTTTCTCCTGCAGCTTTTGAAAATATATCCAAAGTGTACAAACATTTTGTTGTAATGCCTGTAATATCTACTTACAGCTGGTTTGTATTTCTTTTTACCTTACAAGATGCTACCAAAGACTTCTGTTATCATGAGTAGTAAATTTATGAGTTGCTCAGACATGTCAGGACCCCAAGAGGCCTTGCTGTCCCTGCCCAGTCTTCCTTGGGGCTCCCCAAATCTGCCCACAGCCCAGGACCCTATGTCAGCACCCCTGGGGCTGTCATCCTCTGTCCCAGTGATGTCGCAGTGGGATCTGTCTCCAGCTACCCACAGCCCTGCCCAGCCCAGCCATGGACCCAAGTCTCAGCCTAACCTCATCCCACCCCCAGGGAGGTGCCTGATGCCAGGGCTGGAGCTGCCCTTATGTCTCCCTCAGCTTCCCTGCTTGATCTGGCAACTTTTAAGTTTGATACCAGCCCTAATCCATTGCCTTTTCTGCTGTCATCAGCACAAAGGCAAGCCCACAACAAGTAGCTCCTGGGCAACATGTTCCCTTGCAGTTTGTGTCAATGCAAATATCACTAACGCTGCAAGGCACAGACACTAGCAAACAGTTATTTAAAAAAAACCCCGAAACAAACCAACAACAGAAAACTTACTAATTTAGACGTTTTGCTTTGGGCAACACACAGAGAATCAGATCTCCCACAGCACGGCCAGTCGCTGTCTGAGTGGCAGCAGCAGCCTCCGTGCCATGCACCCCTGCAGTGGTGGCTGCTCCAGCTTGAGCAAGATCCCCAGAGGGCTGTGTTGGATTCCCACTGCCCATCCGGCTCCTGGTCCTGTGCCATCACACCGGCATGCTGCCTCCTGGCTGTCTCAGCTTCATGGCATCACCACTTCTGCAGCTGAAGAAATGGCTCATGCCAATCATTTAAAATTATCAACGTACAGCTGGGCAAATGAGATGGTTGGAGCTGCCTGGTGATGGCCACTTGCACAGCAGCTGCAAAGGGAAAAGCTGAAATAACACGACTCTAATTCTGAATACAGATAATTGTTTGGATTATGTATTTTCTGTGTAAGAAAAACCCTAAGTGCTTATTTCAAAATAATGATGGTCTACTCTATTCAGCAGCACTGCCTTAAGACCAAGTCAGGTTAGTACCAGAAGACCAGCAATGCCAGAAATAGGCCCATTTTCTCATTACCACACTGATTTCTTAGCAGAAACACAGCAAGGTATTTTGAAATATACTGCCAAAACCCCAGAGTTCAGACCCATCGACTTGTGCTTGTTTTTCTAAATGCTTATGCATACATGGATATGTGATTCTATATCACTCAGCATCACAGAATCATAGAATGATTTGGGTTGGAAGGAGAAGTTTCACGAAGTCTATATTGACAAGAGCAAAGGAGTTAAAAAACTAATCACAACCCCCAAAACTCAAAGAACAAACAACACATTACTTGGTTATTTTTCTTGCAAAAGGACAGTAAGAGGTCATCTGAAAGGCACTTTGCTGGAAACAGATGTTGATTTTAGGAGTGTCACGTTAAATTTTCTTGATTTTTAACATGACCCAATCTGTAATGAAAAATTTTGACCTGAGCCATATACGTTATTGACTTCCTTAAACAGAAAATGAAAAATACTTACATCTATATGCAGAATATCAAACCTATTTAACTAAATATCCAATTACTTAATTTGTAGTTTTAATTACCAGATTTTCATTTTGCCATCCCTTGCAGATGTCTGCTTGCTAAAACAATTCTTAAAAATACAGTATGAAAAGAAAATTACTTAATTAAAAATGTTTGAGTCTTTGTATATACGTATTGGTATAATGTGATCATTATAGGGTAAGAAACAAAGTGATTCTATACAGCCTATGGACAATTACTGAAATGCTAACAATCTCCAGATAATGTTAATAATGCTTTGATGGCTATGGTCCCTTGGGGCTTTCTTTGGATTAAACTGAAGTGAATAATGTTCACTTCAGAAGGGTAGAAGGTATTTAAAAACACTGTTAAAAAAAACCCACTAGACATGGCCAGCTATTTCAGCACCCTCTATACCAAAAAACCACCTTGTCTGGTAATGAAAAAAATTGTTTTCTGGAGTGAAAATGGAACAGAAATTATTGCAAGGCAGCAAAGAAAATGATGAAGCAACATTGTTCAGTCACACTGATCAAAGCTGCCCTGTGGCACTTAAATATTCATCGGAGTTCCTGTGTCTGTTAGGCTTTTCCTGCTGCAGAGATGAGACAGCATTATGCAAATTTGCAACGGGAAAAGACAATTTCCATTAGCAACAAGGCCGCTAGTTTTAACAGGTCTCTTGTAAAGAAAGACCTATTCACTGAATGCTGAAAGTGTGTGCCAGGTACAAAGGGAAAAGGTCAAAGTATTATTGACAGATGTACCACTTAGTGCAGATTATGCACATAGAATATTAAAAGCAGTGCTGCCATCTCTCGGTTGGTTTTGGCTGTAGTAAACATGCACTGTGTTTGCCACATGAAAAGGAAAAAAAGCCAGCAGTGAGATCAATCACAGATGCAAAGATGAATACCACAACTTGACGCTGTTCAGCAATGTCCAAACTACAGGACATGAAAGGGTGGCATTCAAATATTACAGATTAAGCTTGTGCCTCCTGGTTTGCCATATAGGAAACATACATACAGTGGTGGATGTTTTTCCCCTTTCTCTTCTTGCCTTTGGGGTAAATTTCTGAAATAAGATCATATTTGGAGCAGACAGAAAGGAAATGTCTCAGAGAATACTTAGGATGTCATCTGTTAAATTCTAAGCCTAAAAGCATATGGGTCCTAGAGGGAAGATTTCTAATGGATTTAATTTTTACTCAGGAGAATATGTGTTCCACATTTCAATTTTTTTTTTATATGCATGCATATAAGTATTTATATGTATACAAGACTGTGTAAGCAATATAATTGCCCTGTTACATTGAAGGAATAAAAAATCCATTTATCAATACCACAGGGATGCTGGGTAGAATCCAAAAGGCAAAACTTCCCAGTGAAATGCCAGTCATAACTCTGTCTTCTCTTCTTTTCTACATTTCAACTCCCTTGATAAGGAAACAAGGGTTGTATTATATTTCCTTCCATAGGAAAAACATAATAAATATACAACAAGTAATATATTTTAACATAGTTAAAGAGAAAACTGCATACTGCCTCTATCACAAATTAACACCCCTAATGTTCTTTAAATAGGTGATTATTGCCATGGCCCTGTTCACCTAAGCTTTTGCTTGGATATAAATTTTTAAGATCCTGAAAATAGTTCTGCCTAACTTACTTTTCAAGACGCTCCAAAGAAACAGAACCTGTATCTATATAAATCTTGTGTGGAATAATATTTCCTCCGTACAACTCTGGCCTCTCACATGTTCTCAGCTGTAAATCTAAAACTCGAGTCAATCACTGATCTGTCCCAAAAATAGGCTAACTCATGAGGCACAGAGATAGTGTAAGTCACAAAATTCAAAAGCACTTTCTGAAACACATACCCCATTTAGGTTTGATTCCTTAATTTGGATTGAAAATTATATACACAAAAGAAAAAAAACATCACTTGTTACTCCAACTTCAACAATGAAATGAAAATGCTTCATTAGCTACTTTCTGTTACCTTTGCAGGGCTCACCCTTGCTTATCATGAAACTACAGAGAAATTAAGGTTACAAAGGGCTTCTGCAGAACATTTAGCACAACCTTCTGCTTAGAGCAGATCCAATTAGATCAGGTTGTTCAAGGTTGTGTTCATGTGAGGATTCAATATATGTGAGGATGATATTCCACAACCAAACTGTGCATCTGTTCTCAAACCTGACTGCTCTTGTGGTGAAAATAAAAGAAGTCACAGTATCTGATCAGAACTGCCCATATTGCAGTTTGTGTCCATTGCCTTTCATCATGTCAATGCTGGCTGATGTCTCACACACTGTACACCAGGTCCCCTGATCTGCTTTCTATCAAGGGCAGCCCCAGCCATACCATTGGATGGGGTTATTCCATTTCAGATGCAGCACTTAATTGTGTGCAAAACGGAAAGAACCGCAGGACATAAAGGACAACTGTCACAAGTGATTAAATGAAGTAGAGGGTGGGAAGGTAATAAAGAAACACATTCTTTTCATTGAGTATCCACATCCAGTTAGGTTAATTTTGCAGTAGCTATTTGGCAGCTCAGCTCTTTGTAACCTAGGGTACTGGTGCAGGATGGGAAAGGCATCAGATTATCAATTATCTGATGTAGCATGACACCTGAGTAATGAATTACAATTTACAATACAACTCTGTCACACACAGCTTCCTACTGCTTTGCTTCTGCATGGATAACTCATGACATCTCAGCTGCCTCTAGATCTGGATGCAAGTAGGCATTCTGTGGTATTTGGGCCACTTGTAAGTAGTAAGAGGAAAAAAAGAGAAGCCAAAACACAAAAATGGGAAAAAAACCCACGATAAATAGGACTTAAAATCTGCCATAGATCAAACTAAGGCATTCTGCTATCGCTGCAAAAGCATGCTAGCAATTAGCATGTCAGGTAACACAGGAGAAGAAGAGAAATGCCCTGGTACTGAGCTGCATGGAAACAAAGCAAAAAACTTCTGTACACTGTACAAGCTTAACTGATTAAAAGTATCTCAATATTAGGAAATTCTGTATTATATATCAATATTGATACAGTCAAGGAATTCAATTTGTGCATTCAGACATTTATCTTTTTGCTTTCCAGATCCCAGCTTTTTTTATCTACAGGGATATAAATAAAAATAACCTTTACATGAAGAAACTTATGCTTAAGGCTGAATGGATGCACTCACCTACCTAGCTGAGGTTTTCACCTTATGCATCCAAAATAAAAAAGAATTCTTAAGACCAAAGTTTGCTTAATTATTTAAAACTGGAGAAGTTGCAATGGAATCAAGAACCAGAGGGATATACCATTCTGAACCTACGTTCCAAATATTATTGAACCAAATATTCAATAATACAAATGCTAAATGGTCCTTCATCATATTATATTAATAAAATTACACATATATATATGTAATAAATAATGTTCGTTAGATCTGTTTGAGTTATAAAGGAACCACAAAAAATGCTTTATAAGATACTATATGCCTGTTGCAGTATTTTACCATATAATTATCATTTGCCTTGCAAGTGTTTCAAACTAACAAGTGGCACACAAAGGGCAGAGCCTTAGGGTATCAAAGTCACCAGATGCAAGAGCTGGGACTGTTGAGCTTGGAGAAGAGGCCTGGGGGGATCTTAATAATGTCTACGAATACCTGAAGGGAGGGTACAAGGAAGATGGTCTCTTTACAAGTGATGACCAGAGTGAAAACAAGAGCAGTGGGCACAAAGTGAAACACAGAAAGTGCTACATGAACACTGGGAGACACTTTTTTACTGGCCAAGCAGCGGCACAGCTTGCCCAAGGAGGTTGTAATGTCTCCATCCTTGGAGTCATTCAAGAGCTGTCCAGACATGGATATGGACAAGTGGCTCTATGTGGTTCTTCTTGAGAGGGCCTTTCCAACCTCACCTATTCTGTGACATTGAGTAGGTATAAGAATAACTTGCACATCGTAGGGCATTGGTGTCAGAGTACCAAAAGTAATCATCCTGCACTAACTGTAGGAGCTGATGACAATATGTAACTATCAAAATGTTTGAAGACATTCTCTAAGGTCTAAAGCACCTTTTCTGTAAGACAGTTGTTTTTGTAGTTTCCCAGGACATTATGTTCATTAGTTTCAATAACATTTGGGTTGTAAATTAATCACTTTTCTGCAGACACATACTTTATTTAAAAAAATAAAAACCAATTAATTACTACATTGCTTTATGCACTATTGATCTTGCGTGAGTATATAATCTACCTAACTATGAATTTTTATAACAGTACCAATCTCTCACAAGGCTTTTATCTAGCACTTCTTTAGTACTTCTAACCCTGGTAGTTTATCTGATGAATCCAACAGTAATCTGGAACCAAATTTTCTACTTTTCCATGAGACACCTCTACTTTCAGCAATGCAGCAGTGTACTGTTAGTATTGTGACTGAGGGTCATAGTATGGAATTCTCAGTGTTGTATTGCTGTGTCACTTTCTTCACAAAACATGCCAAACAGTAGAATTTGCCCAGTTGCTCACACCCATAAAATATTTGCTATATAACACCTAAATGAGAATGATCTCCTGAAGTCATCTTTCTTGTCACAGAGGCATTAGAAAGGAAAACATTCCAACATCATCAATCCAGAGATGTGAACAGACAGAAGTACATAAAATTCTAATGATGTGCTCCTGATAATGGCTTCTCCTTCACTGAAAACCAATGAAGGCAGTACTGAAACGTGCCTTAGAACTCTTCAGGAAAGGTTTCTCAAAGCTTCACTCATGGAGGCTCATTTCATGGGTGGGACAGTGGGCCAAACGGTAATGCCACAGCCACTTAAAATTTCTTCCTTTTTCAGCGCCATTCCTAAAAGCTTTCCAGGCCACAATACGGGAATGCTTAATAGTTAGTATTATTTAATACTTTCAATGAATCTCATTGGTCTGTACTGTGTTATTTTAGGGATTTACTTAGGAATCTTACTGATATTATTTCCTATTTTTATTTAGAAAAAATGGGGATAGAGCCTAATTCAAGAGACATTTTCAGAAATTAAGTAATCACATTTATTTATAAAAAGACAAACAACAATAAAGGCTGAGGGTGGAACTGTTGACTGGGAGAATGAAATGGAGTATCTTTTATAGCTGTTCTGTTCACAAGAGGTACTGCCTCACTGCTCTTTGCTAACATACATTCATGGTTTTCTCATCTTCTACTTAAACTAGGACCTCTTGTACCATGTATAAAGTTCAATTAATGATGGTTTTGTCCTACATAAGCTCAGAGAGAACAGTGCACTCCCTTAATAAATATGTCAATAACAGTGAGTTTAAAGGCTTAAAGACAGCAGTACCTTAATCATTGGCAAAGTGGCCAATAATAGTGGCTTAGTTACTGAAATGATTAACACATATGAGAGAAGACAGAGAATGTTATCCTCATGAAAACTTCCTTAGTACAGCCCAGTTTTCACATTAAATTCACAAAATGTTCTCTTTCAGAAACGCAGCATGGCTTTCAGCATTCAACACAGCTCTTGGCTATTCTGTAAACTGTATGTCCACATCCAGGCCCCCAAGTCTCCGCATCCTCCAGTGGCATGACTCAAATGAATCCAGCAAGTATCAGTTCTTCCTGTCTGTTAAGCACAAGACTATCCTTAAAAAGTAATCAGTTGGTGTGGAGATATCTACACAAAAGGAAAATCCATCCAAAATTTGTCCCTTTCTTTCATGTCACCATTACAAAGATAATAGATAGTGGTACATTTTGTACAATTTATCTCTAGCCTCTTATCTGAACTTCCCACAAGAGAGCTCCCTAGCTGTAATGAAGAAGAAAAATAAGATCTGCTCCAAGAAATTCCATGATTAAAGAGTCTGTTATGAAATTTTCTTTCGTGCCCAGTGTTAACCCATTGCAATGTACTATTTGAGGTCAATTCACTTTCCTAGAACACCTGTGAAGTACGTTCCACAGTCAGAAACCTTTCACAGACAAGTTTCCAAAGGCTCGCCACCTTTTAAAGGATGAGCCTTAAGCTTAAGAGCTTATGTTATCCACAGCTGTGATAAGGATAAAAGCAAACTTCCTAACAGCTAGGTACCAGTCTTTGATAGTAGCCCCATGGCAGATTTTCTCCTAGGGCATCATTTGAAAAAAGATACGGAGCCTGTCTCAGGCTAGGTTGTTACGTGGAAGCCACAGAAGAATACCTACAAGAATGGAACATTTTCAGGAATGTTAAGGTGGCCTGTTTCACAGTAACATGTGCCTCCATCCTCCAGGACAAAGAGAAGTGTTTGCCATGGATGTGGCATTGTTTTTAACATATCAATGTGTTTTCAATGTTCTTCTTCTACCTCTGTCTTACCCTACACTTCCCTGCGCTGCTGATGTAGGATGTACATTTTCAGGAAAGTATATGCGTCCAGATTTCTGAAGCTTAAATTATAACTGTGAGTCAAAGAGGAAATTATAAATCAGTCATGGCTGGGTGTCAGGGCTCTCTCTGTGTGCACAACCAGGACGTCAGCCAGCAGTTCCCTGGGTTGGCTAAGACCTGACAGGCTTGGGCAAACATAACTGACACCCTGGACTGTATCAGTATGTTCAACCAATCTCTTACTGCTACACATTGTACAGAAAGAAAAATATTTCTCAGATGAAAAGACTGCCCAGAGAATTGCTGAGAGAGCCCTCTGACTATCCAGGAAGAATCTCAGAGCATCACATTGTGGGGATCTTTCCGTTAACCAGAAAGAAATGAGGCAATTAAAAAACACAGCATAATCACATGAAGAGTTTGATTTTGAGAAAATCACAGTCCACTGCTTAAAACTTGTAGTTATCTAAGACTTCAAGTCTCTCTAAGTCCACTGTGGATTCACATCCTTAAATGTAAATTGGGAGTCAAATTAGAACCAGAAACAGTTGCTCTTCACTGAAGAACTGCAATGTGAGCTAGTCACTTCAGGTACACTTCAGATACAAGAAACCCATAGCAAGCACCTGTCCAAGCAGAAGCTAGGGATCTACTTGAAGAGTTTTAAGCTATAATTTCTTTAAAAGAGATTGTTCCATCAAGCCAATACTATGTGAAAGATGACATCTAAACCAATAAGTAATTCAAGACACAGCAAATACTGTATTTGCACATTTTGTCCAGAAGGAGTAATTGAAGTAAAGCTGTTTGACAGGTCAGATCTGTCACCAAACTGACCACATAATCAATGGAGAAATAAAATAATGAAATAACCATTAGCTAGAAGAGGTTAAAAGAATCTCTGGACTGGTACACTTTCCTAGATGCAGAGGAAAGGTCTTATAAGAGATCCTCATTTACATCACTCTCCTCTGTGCCAGGAGCTATTATATCTTGTAATTTTTTAGTATGTATTGCAATCACAGAAGTCTTCAATTTGTTCTACAACTCTGAAGAGCCCGTATATAATTATCTACAGTGGACCTATAATGAAACAGCTTTCTTTAAAAAACATTCTGCTTCAATTTCTAATAAACCATTGTTCTTTCATCCTTTATTACTTGCACATCATCCTGGTGTAGAAATGCTTCTACTGTTTACTAGACATCAACTGACCTTGGGATAACATCCAGCTCAGAAATCATTTTAGTGAATGAAATTATGTTTAGCTGTATGTTAAAGACCTAGACAGTTCTGATGAGAGAGTATACAGCTTAATAGAGGTCCAGGCTTCGGGAATTGCATTACTGCTTGCATCAGCCTAAATGATCCTACAACAACCATCTCACATTGACACAGCTTGCAGATTTATGCACTGTGTAGCAAAGAGCCAGCCTTATCACAGCTCGTCCACTATCAAGTGTTTGGAAAAGATAAGAATTCATTTGCATTTTTAATGATGGTTCAATGTCTTGATTTCTTTGCAGATGCTACACTGACAAGTATAAATTATAGCTGCAAAAATTCACTTCCGCTAGGCTTACTACATATATTTTGGGGATATACTTCTTCAACAAAAATCAAGTACTTATGTGGCACCAAGTGACACAGGTAAGTAATTACAAAGTATTTAAAGCTATGTTAATTCTTTGACTGGGTATTTCAATATAACCGACAACCTCCTAGGTCAGAGGATTGCAAGCTTTATTTGCATTCCAAATCCACCCCCTCAGTAAAAGAAATCCCTAAAAAGCATTGGCAATTGATATCCACAACACAGACTTTAATTTTCTCCATCCCTTCTTTTCCTCCTTGTTCTGTCCTCGCCAGGAAAATATGCACGGAAGACTGAAATAGTCTACATTCGTTTGCTAAAATACCATGATAGCTATTGGGCTAACTTCAATAGAGCCATCTACTTTGTTTAGTTTTAACAGATACCTGTTGTTTCACCAATGTCCTTGCTCAAAAAAGTGTAATAAAATGAATGCATGATATCCTGATAGTAAAACATTCACAAAAAGACAAACTAAGATACTCCGAATGACCTATGCACTACATATGCTTTAATATCAGTATATGACTTTCTTACTACAGAGGTTTTAATAGTGGTGTAAACCTCTTGAGGAGCTAAGCTGAGATGAAGAATTAGCATAAACCACCATAAAATAACATAAACCACCTTGAAAGTCCTGTAATTAAGCATTTAGTTCTGATACATTTCCGGGAATGTACACTGAGTTTATATGCATTCTTAAGTCTCTACTCACAGTTCTGTATATCCTGCATCAAACATTAGTCACTCACTTTCAGGATGCTAACTTCTTACACTGTGTGACTACAGAACATTAACCATCCCTGCTCAAATCTCAATTGATTAACAAGGCAGCATGTCTTTTGAGGGATTTTTTAAGGCATGGTAGATAAAGACATTTATCTAAATTCCATGCTGCTGTACACAATATGCAACTTCACTGAAAGATTTGTATTTAAATTAGCTGAAGCATCTTGCATCATCATCACATGCCTTTTACAGCAGCTATTTCAAAAATGCAACAGCAATTTCCTGGAGGAGCTTTCATGGGAAACAACAGAAGCAGCAGCAGCAAAAGGAGGTTGTGTGGCACTACTTTTACATGGTTTGCCTATTTACAATTCTGTTATACACTGTAGTGATAGTTATATGTAATTCTCACTCATGCTGATGCTTTGGCTATATACAAAAGATATAAAAGGTAGAAGTAAATCACTGCTGACAGAATATACACTGCAGGAGACACAAATATGTTTTGCTATAACAGTGGTGGATAAGGAATTGGTTGGATGGTCACATCCAGAGAGTAATGGTCAACAGCTCAATATCCAAATGGAGATCAGTGATGAGTGGTGCCCCTCATGGGTCCATACTGGGACCAGTACTGTTTAATGTTTTCATCAATGACACAGACATTGACATGTCATTGACAAACATCAATGACACGCCCAGCAAGCCTGCAAATGACACCAAGTTGAGTTGTGCACTTGACATGCCTGAGGAATGGGTTGCCAGAGATGTGGACAAACCTGAGAAGTACATCCATGGGAACCTTATGAAGTTGAACAAGGCCAAGTACAAGGTTATGTACCTGGGCTGGGGAAATACCCATTATCAATACAGGCTGGGAGATGAAGGGATTGAGAGCAGCCCTGCTGAGAAGGAGTTGGGGGTGCTGGTGGATGAAAAGCTGGACATGACCCAACAGTATGCACTTGCAGTCCAGAAAGAAAACTGCATCCTGGGCTGCATTAAAAGAAGCATGGCCAGCAGGTTCTACTCCACTCTGGTGAGACCCCGTTTGGAGTGCTGCATCCAGCTCTGGAGTCCTCAGCACAGAAAAGACTTCTTGGAGTGGGTCCAGAACACAGTCACAAAGATGATTAGAGAACAGGCTGAGAGGCTGGGCTTGTCCAGACTAGAGAAGAAAAACCTCCAGGAAGATTGCATTGTGGCCTTTCAGTACTTAAAGGGTGCTTTTAAGAAAGACAGACTTTTTAGTAAAACCTGTTGTGATAGGACAAGGGATAATGATTTTAAGCTGAAAGAGGGTAGATATATATTACACGTTATGAAGACATTTTTTATTATGAGGGTGGTGAACTGCTGGAGCAAGTTGCATAGAGAGCTAGCAGAAGCCCCATCCCTGGAAGCATTCATGGTTGAACAGGGCTCTGAGCAACCTGACTTAGTTGAAGACATCCCCTCTCCCTGCAGGGGAGTTGAACTAGATGACCTTTAAAGATCCCTTCCAACACAAACTATTCTATGATTCTGTGACAATGAAAACTAACAGCTGGATGTGACTCATGAAATCTTAAGAAATTTTCACAAGATGTATCTGACAATACAGGCATACATCAGGATGCAGAATTCTGTTACAGTATGAAACTCTTCTCGGCAATACCTACTCTATCATTAAACACAACACTTTAAGTAGCAACAGTGCTATTTTGCTAACCCATACCCAAATGGAAAACTTGGCAACACACAGTTAGGCTAATTAATATATGTCTATCAAGACTGGATAAAAAACAAGTATGTATTTGTTGAACTGTATATTTAGTATTAGCTAACAACAATTTTGTTAGCAAACAACATATTTGTTTTCTTAGACTTCTGTCTCTTAATTTCTAGATTTCTCCTCAGAAATGAAATATTTGACTTCTGTTTTATACCCTTTCACCCTACTATATATTTTTATTTATAATTTATTATAATTTTATTTGCATTCTCAGACATTCATATTTTACATTAAGAACTTCATATTTGTACAACTATTCTGAATAATTTTCTCATGAGAGAATCATTTGCATCTAAGATGATATGTCAAATTCTCCAGCTTTGAAAGAGGCTTAACTAATAAGGCCTGCAACTCTTCTTTAAAATAAACAGGAACTAATAACTTCACTAAGACTTCTTTGAAAATCTTAATGAGAAGATTAATTTAATATTCTTAATTTTTTTTCTTGATTTACCTAATGTATATCCAACTTTAGTTCTTTTTTACATTAGCCATAATCTTTTTTTTCCATATTTTTATGAGTCTTTTTTCTATTTTACATAATTTTCTCTCTGTGCTTCAAAGGTATTTACTATGGTCACTCTACACTTCTGTTTCATTTGGGAACAAGACACAATGGCAAGTGTGGATACAACCTTTGTATGCAGCACGTGGGTGTGCCTGTGTGAGACACAGAATATACTCCCAACTTTTAGGATAACTGTGAGGAGCATTCTCTGGCTCAGTGCACTCAGCTCCACACAAAATGAAATCCCAGTATCTACCCTTCTACTTCTTGTAAGTAATGACTGGACACATAACTTATTGCTGTAATAAAAAATGTTTCATCCACAGACACACTGCAAAGAAAAGAAAGAAACAAAAACAAACAGGTACTAATCCAGGCCCACAAGGAGTTACAGACTTGGAATTGCAAAACTGAAGTTAAATTGCAAAGTTAATTCCATCTTGTGAAACCAGTGAAGTAAAATCAGATGCTTTAGGCATTGTCTCCAGTCCTGCACTGAGTCCCCCATCCCTCAGACATCTGCCCTGCTAGTTCATTTATTCTTGGTTTCTTTTCACCACCAATGCACTTTTTTTTTTTTTAGATTTAGTAAAGGCTGACATTCTTTCTATTGCTAGCTTTTGCATCCTTTTAGACTGATGTTAAATAAAGATGACAGGCAATGTCCACAGTCTAGTACACATCATTGTATATATCAGAAAATTGTATCTGTAAGGTAAACGACTCACAATACACTACAGACCCTGTAAGCTAAATCTGAATCAATGCAGCAATAATACCTGCTTATTTTGGTGAAAATATTTCAGTGCAACATTTGAACTATTTCAAAAATTCAATCAAAAATGTCTCAGTGTACGCCATCAGTGTTTAGGCTTTTAGTAAAATACACATGTAGTCATTCATGGCTGATTATGTGACCTGAAAGACAAAGAAATTATGCAAAGCTCTGGTGTTCCAGCATCCCTTTAGGACTGTGAGGAAGGTGGCCTTCTTTATGAGGCAACCACAACAGTATTGATGAAGACTCTACCTATGCCACTTAGGTAACTCATAGGTTTAAATAGTATTGGTCCCTACACTCCAGGTGTTCTTTAAATTAATTCAGTTTCCTCCCTTTGACCTCTATGATGGAGCATTAGTAAGGCTGCAGGTGGTAAACCAAGGAATTAGTATTGTTCTTTGACCTTTTTTATTTTTAAAACAACTTTAGACAGCTAACCTTAAGACTGCAGTAGCACATGTTTTTGCATTGAAATGCAAGTACTGTATGCAAGCACAAACTAAATACTTTGATAGAATGGGATAAAACCTGGCATTTTGGAATGTAGGAATTGCTACTAAATCAAATTTTTAGAGTGGTATAAAATTCCCACTTTAATAGAAGGAATAAATCAACTAGTGTATATTCTGATATTTGTGTGCCCCGCAGCACTGCATCTGTGTACAAACTACAATTTTACTAGAAAACAAGGAGCACTTTCCCATAAACACAAACACTTAGAAATATGAAAAGCACTTATGGAGAAAGGAAATATGCACATACTGAAGCTATTAACAACCTGGTAGAAATGAAGTTCCCCCCATAGTTCTTAACAGCTGTTTGATTGATTTCAGTGCGGCACACCCAATAGCAGATGGAAGACAACACTCGCTCAGACAAACAGGCTTTAAGTGTTCAAGAATTTAAAATTCCTTGAAACAATTCCATCATTTTTCTTGTCACAGTGTCTTCCTGTACTCCCTGATACAATATTTCAGAATGTCAACTGAGATATAAAATAGATATGTACTGTTCACTTACGTTTCACCCATGTATGTCCTCTAGAAGAAAGCGCAAAATCTTTACTGAGATATTACAAAGCCATGGAAAGGAGAAAATAATGAAGGAACTAGGTAATAAAAGTTTAAAACACATTTTTCATGTGCTCTTTACAGCCTTTAGAAATTTGGGATAGCTTAAGGGTCTACAGTGGATGACCAGTTTTGTATGTCACTGGTGGGTTCTCCTTCAGAGTCTCAAAAGGAACATGTTTGTTACCTTCAAGGTGTGTTTTTCAAATAAAAATCCTTCTGGTCTGGGGCTTCATGCTAAGCATGCACATATCAGTGATAAAGTTTTGATTAACTGATCCAGGATAAGTCTCCTAAGCAGGTCAAGATAACTCCCCATCTGATGGATTTACTTGAAGGTTATAGACTAAATGACCATCAACACCTTTAATGTCAATATCTGGAACTGGGTCCCAAATTCACTATTTTCAGACACAGCTATAACTTCAGTGAAACACACAGACTTCCATGCAGTTTTCAGTGCCTATTCTGTCATCTGAAAATAGAGAGTGCCTTTTGAAATATGACTGTTTTGCAATGTCCACCATTAATGACATTTATGAGGCAGCAAAACTACAAAATGGGATTATTCAGTAAATAACATCACAAAAACTAAATAATGCTCATGGCAGTGCACCCTCTCTGTACAGAGAACAATTTCTCAGAAATATAAGGTTTTCTTCTTTCTCCTCAAGGCAAACTCATTGCTTCCAGTATGGTCCATGCTCACGCTTCACACTTCCCCTCTCTTGAGAACCCAATCAGAAAATGTCTTGAATTAGTTTATTACCTCAAACATGGATTTTAAAATCCTTATTCTTAAATCCACAACAGTTCTGGAAGTCACTACCAGCAAATAAATTGGCTATTCCCTTTGAGGCATGTGGTCTGAAGACCACGATTTTGACTTGTCAGCTGTAGCCTCAAGAGTTATTACTGAAAGAGTTTCCACTTTTGTTTGATTGTAACTGCAGGGTTAAACCAGAAAATCTGCAGTGCAGAAATACCAATGGGAGATATGCTTAACTTGAAACAAACGTTATTAGCTCTTATCTTGAACTGAGGCCTTACTGATTTTCTCCTGAATTACAGAAAGGATTAAATTCAAGTCCTTTTGTTGCAGCTACAGTTCTGAAACATTTCTTGTCAATTACTGGTTGTAGAAGTAAAATGAACAGCAGTTAATCTTTAAAGAAAAAAAAGTTTGTCAAAACTAAAGTAATTCTCCATACATACTCATTTCTATTTCTTTTCCTTCTTTGTGGAAGCACCTCAAGTTGTGTCACTTCGGAAGTTAGTCAAACCCATTTTACAGTATCACTGTCACACAGTTAAAGGAAGCATAATTTTGATTTTTTTTCTTCTGTTATACTATAGCCATTCTCAGTGTTTTCTCCTCTTAACTCCCAACATATAATTGGAATAGTTACCAATAAATACTACAGCTATTTGTTCAAACATGAAATACAGACATGCACTACTACCCCAATATTTGTTCTTTTGAACTAGATACTTCTAATTAACTCTTTTTTTTCCCTAAAGTCAGAAAAATTACTGCAAAGAATAAGTATAATCTACAGTGCATGCAATTGCAATCCCTGTCACTTGTCAAGCTGGTTTTCAGTCAAAGGTATTTTCCTAATATCATAGAATCATTTGAGTTGGAAGGGACATTTTAAAATCCTCGAGTTTCAACCAGGTGACAATAAGATGGACTAGATCTCCAAACTCATTACAGCTACTACTGGCAAAATTAAATAGAGGGATATTTGTACAGGTTTAAAGGGAGAATAAAGTAAAAAAACCTACAAAATTAGAAATATTTTCAAAGTGAGAATTTTTTAAAAGCTGAGCAACTTTTCAATATTTTTTTTCAATTTTGCTTGCTCGTCTATTTCTCTATTTTTTTTTTTTTTCCTATTCTGTTTTAGTTCTTGTCTTCACGGTCATTCTTCTTCTGCATATGTAAATTCTGATCCTGTTACAAAAATTAGGTATATTGACATATATATCTAAATGAAGAGGTCATCTTGTGCAGGTATGGTCAAACAGAAGCCAACACAATGGAAATTAAAATCACCACTCTTCATAAAGGCAAAATGCTGCAAATTATACATATGAGAGTCTCCCTGAACCTCTACTGGCATGGAACAAAACATCAGCACTGGAATTAAAATGGCAAATCATACTTTAGGTACTACTGTCCTGGGGTGACACACATTAGTTATTTTAACGGGATTCTTTTTTTTTCTTACATGTCTGTAAGCACTGATATCTTTTCCTCTGAAAGAAGGTTCAGAGTCCCAGTGCAAGGCAATGAATATGAATTCCTGGATGTTTAGAGTAGGTGATTGCTAAAAAAAATAATTATATCAAAGAACTTTGCATGTTCAGGGTGCCTTTGGAAAGGTTTGGCCCTATACATGACTTGTGTACAGTATAAACTATAGACTACAGTTCATGTACTATGGATAGATACCATGTGAGACCTCCTCTCGATGAGAAGACCAATAATGCTAAGCACAGCCTCAGTGACTGAAGCACAAAAAGACCTGCAATGTGATTTTGGTAAGCAACACTATTATCACATTTTCACAGTTTCCCAAAGGAATGCAAAATCCTCTTTATTCATGAAGTTAAAGAGGGTATGCAAAGAAAATGAAGGTTAAAAAGCTGCAAAAAGTTGCAAATTTAAATGCTTCAAGCTTATCATTGAAATACTTGGTGTAATATTTTTTTTATCCTCTGAACTGCACTATGCCTTCACTTGTGCTTTAATTTACATCTTGAATTTCAATATCTGAATCTTAAGCAAGTCTGCAACCTACTGCAGGGTTACAGTGAGTATTTAATTATCAAATATTAATTGTCATTATACAATGGATAACTGTTTGTTCAAACAAAAGTGCCATCAAATAAGCTTGTTGCACCTTTCCAAATTTGGAAATTTGCACTAAAGTGCAAACACACAAATCAAGAACTATTAGTCAGTGGACTTTAATCTCTTCCACAGGATGCTGTCACCTCAGAAGACTAAGTGGCTGTTTTTGAAAAAGCAAAGACCTGCCTTGTTAATAAAGCAGGACAAGGGGAGAAAACTGGGTAGAAGTAGCCTAGAAACCCATGCTATTAAGTTCTAAGCCCAAGGGCCCAAAGCTGATCTCTACAGTGGGGAAAGGTTAATTTCTTCTGTGTATTTTATATCCCATTTTTTCCTGGTCTAGTTTCACAAATCATCTCAGAAAATCTGAGCTTTAATTTTTAAAATACAATTGATATTTTCAGAGAGTAGACTGGCATCTTAGTTTCTATTTGACCTCTTGCAAATACCTAGATATAGCTTAAAATGTATAGTTAATAACAATATTAAATAACTGTTAAAAAAAAAAAAAACCCAACAACTTTCAACATACCAATTATTTCAATTATGTAGCTATATGTGATTTCTCTTTGACTCAAGCAACCCTTTCTCTTGTACCTTGTTTTCAGACACACTGACATTACCTTATCTTCAGCAAGGCATTGTAAATTAAGTGTAAAAAGAGGCCACTAATTTTTACTTTGTTTTTATAGTCTGCCCTTTTGCTCAAGATTTTACACATGTAAAAATTTTACTTTAGCAAGTTTGGTTAAGACTTAGATAAAATAAATAAGAGAACACTTTTCTTTAAACATCAACCCAAAACAGGGCACTGAATAACTTATTATCTTGAATAACTAAATGTTGGAGGAGAGAAATACCAACAATGGAGGAGCTGCCTTAGCAACACAGACCTGTGACTGCCTGAGCCTTGGATGCTGCACTTTGCCATTATATAGATTGTTGATATGCCTAAGGAGAGCCTGCAGTTTAAGAATTCTGTCCTGTTTGAGGATTTTACAATGTTATATGTTTTTCTCTTTGTTCTCATATATACCCTGTTGGAAATTCCCACTCACATGGCTTGTAACTCACTCCCTATTGCCTCCGGCTGGCAGCTGGGTAACAACCCCCAATATGGTATATCCCTGCCCCTGTCCCCTCAGTTTTGGGGATTCTTGCCTTGTTTGGCCAGGACCTACCCAGAACCTTCCCCAAAACCTTCCCAGGGTGCACCCCATTCCAGAATCCAGCCCCCTGATCCTATTTAAGCTGTGTGCCAGTTCAAATAAACTCTGTTTTCCTTGCACCGTCTACCTCACTTCTCGGAGTTATCTCCCTCATTCTGTCCCCCGTGAACCCTTAGGACCACAACTAAATGATTTTTTGCTAAGAATATATACAAACCCAATCATATGGTTTAATTACCATCAGAATCTACACACAGTCTGTAAGTGAGAACAAAACAAAGAAAACATGTAGGGAGCCTGGGTGCACAGTGCAGCTCTTAAAACAGATGCTTAAAATTAATACTGTGGTAAATACCAAACTTTTGCTTCAACAGTTTACTGATGCTTAATTCTTTGGATATGCAATATAATTTAAACAGTATCATGTGTCAGAACTCAGAAGAATCTTTTTGGCACTTGCTTTTATGTTCTGTTTTCCAAATACTTTAGGAGTGGAGGCTATAGGCAAGAAGCAGGATAGTGCTAAAAACTTGGGATTAAAGGGCTTGTATTTTATTTTTCAAAAAAGGGTATATGAATATGAAGATTTTTAGCAACAGGTAATAGGATTTCTAGAGTTAAAAGAACACTGCCAAGGCAACAATTTGAAAATTTGCCAACAAAATGGGGGAACTAAAAGTTACTCTGCTCACAGGCAAACTGTAAAGTGATAAAAAACCCAAACCAGCCAAGCTAAAAAGACATGTCGCTTGAGGAATTTCCACCCATTATCCACTGGACAGATATTTGACAAATTCATCTTACTCAATTTGTGAAGAAGTATGAAAGATTCAAAACAGAATGTCAGTGTCAGCTTTTTAGTGAACAACCCATCAAGCCTCAGTCCCGACAGCCATTCAGCCTGCTTCTGCCTGCTCTGGTGTGATGCCCTGAAAAGTCACTTGAGCAACCATTTAGTACAGGGCACCTTTTCTTGTTCCCCTGCACTTGCATGTTGCTTTATCATACAGACCCTTATTAGCAGATGTGCTGTAACACTGTAAAGAGAACAGCCACTGAGAAAAGACGCTAGAGTTACTCTGAGATGCCGAGGAAAACCACTTAATCATGTGCTTGGAATTCGGAATCTTCCTCCCCCATATACTGTCTCCAGAAAAGCAGTGTGAAATTACACAAAAACCAGGGAAGGTTGCTCAAATGAAGAAATAGCAGATTTATAAAGTACCAGTTACCAGCAAACCCGTATCACTACGAATATTAAAGCATTCTTCCCTTTGATTGTGTACTACTAACAGTTAAGCCTTTAAATTCCGGAATAATTAAGGCTGCAGCCTGCTATTCCTTAAGTCAAGGGCAGCTTTGTTTTGCCTCTGCCTGAACTGTGATTTAGCAATTGCTGGAAAGCAACAAGCAGCTGCACGCTGAGTAATTCAGTGTCTGGTGGGGAAAACTGTCACCACAGACCTCTGTGAGGTCTGTACTCTCAGAGGTAACGCTGAGCTCCCTGAAGGGGCCAGGCTGGCCAGGCAGTGAGGCTGTGGCCGAGGGCTGTGGTTGTGCTTCCCTGCCAGGATACCCAGGGATGCTGCTGGAAAGCAGATTGCCTGGTGGGGCAGGTGGCAATGATGGGATGCACTGGGGGGTGGGTTAGGAGGAGCCAGCGGAACTCTGGAGCAGCCAGGCATCAGGGGTGGGTAGAAGGGAAATGCAGCAGACCATGGCAGGGGTGGGAGCAGGGGAAGAAAATGGTCACAGCTCTGCACAACTCAAGGTCACTAGTTGGCTTAAAGCAAGCCCAGAAGGCCTAAATCACTGAAAAGGCTTTTTCATCTTTTTTAGGGAGCTTATTTTAAGGAAGAAGACTAGGTTTGTTCATCTCACTCAAGATCTTGTCACAACCTCCCACAAGGTACATCTTCTAACAGCAAGATAACTTCAGTAAAACCAAGGTTCTTGTCTGATCCATGGTCTTCAAACCAGCTACCATGTTATTTTTGGCTTAGTGTCTTTTCCCCTAGGAAGCCACAAATACAAAGAAGATAGAGTGGTGCATTTTTCTAAACCAGAAGCTGGAGTACTGGGGGAGTATCATCTTATTGTCAGAAAGTCTTTATCATGTATATGTATTTCAGATCAATTATCCTTGCCAATGAACTACTACATCTATGAATCATTTGGGTGTTCCAACACTTTCAGATTTTATCAATTTTTTTTCCAAAAATAATTGAGGATGCATATCCCTTAACAATTCTTAAACTGCTAAAACACCATTTTCACAAATTAAAGTCAACAAAACATTCTCTATTAACTGTACTAATCCAGGAAATTTGGCAGCATTGCCTGAATGCACTCACCATTTCAAAATAAAACTTTCTAAGTGCACTTGAGTTGAATAGTTAAAAAAACGCCTCACACAAACATTAAAAATATTTTATGAACCATGTACCATTCAGAACAAGCACCTACATAGCAACTTTACAGCTACGAGTAAGTTTTCTTTACACTCTGGGGAAAAAAAAAAGAAATCCAACCTTTATTCCTGAGAAATGTATATTAACTTAACTATCAAAGTAAATTGTATTTTATAAATATCTTGAAATTATTTTCTTTATTACAAAAACAGCCACCAGTTTTTCATATACATTCCTTTCCAGTGCCTCAATAATCTAGTCAGAAAAATTAAAAATTAAAAACAAGTAAACAAAAATGACCGAGTCACATACTGTAGGTCTCCCCTAAACACACAGATATTTTTGGTTTAAAGAACTCCGTGTTTTTCCTAAACTGCTTTGTGCTGTGTCATTGCTCTGTGCTGATTTTGTCTGTTTCTCATTACTTTTCTGCATGACAGTAAATACATCCTGAAAAGTTACAAAGTTCCTGTAGATCACAAAGTTCAACACTGTCCCAGGTCATTATCAGAATAATCAGAAATCTCTCATTACGGTAATTATTTCATTGCAGAGAAAGTAAGAAAAAACCCAAGCCTTAATAGCAGCTGTTGCCTTTAGCTGGGGTGAATGCCAAAGAAACTTGGAAACACAAAATCCCCCCAGCAGTTCCCTGCAGGCTCCCTGCCGAATGTGCCCATTATGTACAGAAAGCTTTGCACAGGCTTTACATAAAACACTGTCTTGATTTGAGTAATGAGGTCCACAAAAACATAACACTAAATATCTATTCTTTTAAATTTGGAAGGCAAGTCACAATTGTCAGCAAGTGCCAGAAGGAATAGTGTTCCAATTCCCAAAGTCTACCCACTGAACTGTGCCCAGAACCCCAAAAGTTTTCAGCCAGGAGAGCCAAGAGCATAATCCCATCAGGGCAAACAGGCTTAGTCCAGGTGGGAAAAACTACGCCATGTTCACAGTCCTAGAAAAGGGAAGCCCTTCCCAGTGGTACTGAACAGACAGAACAGCACAGGAGGCACAGCTTGCCCACAGAAGTGCAAGGCATTGCATCTACCTTGCTGCGCTCTAAACAGCCACAAGACACTCGCTGAAGAATACTTTCTGTGGAGTTTTTGCTGCTCCACAAAATTTACTGCTACAATGTTGGACTTGAAGGACTAGTCCTAAAACAAGAAAATGCAGGGAGCCTTCCTTTATCCCTTTGGTATTTTTTTTCATTCCACATGAATGGATGCTGTCACCTGCTAATCCTAAGGTCAGCACCTGTGCCACATAAAGTAAATTCAATATTTGAGGTCCTGTTAATGATTTACAGAAACTTTTTTGTTGGAAGTATGTGGAATGTAAATAAGGAGCTTTCATGGGTTGACTTGACCTCCATGAGTCATGGAAGTGATGAACAGAGCACACACAGAGATCACCTAGCTCGCCTTTTACTGTTCCTTCATGGCAGAAGACAGGAGGATGGTCTACGGATAGTGATCTTCTGTAAGAAGATAAGATACTCCTTTACTGATAAAAGCACATACAGGAGCCTTCATGTCTTAAAACTGTTTCCTTTAGATTTGCTCCGCAGCAGAAAGAGGCTACTCTGCCTACAGGTACTTGAAAGAAAATGGCAGTCTCTGCAAGCAGAGTTTAATGTCTGTCTCATCACTTCTTGACATGTATGGTCTGCCTCCAAGACTGTATAGAGCAGAGATTAGGCATCATGGATCTGTGGATAAACACTATGGACAAGCAGTCCTATACTGTTGCTTTAAATTTTTTACTAGCTCTTGCCCATTTTATGTGTTACAGAAGATATCCCAGTAGGTTGTCTTTGGAGGTGTATCAGGAATGTTCTTACTTGGTTAAACACCAATCAGGAGCGCATTTTCAAATCACTGTTACACAGGAGACAGAGATCAGACTTCCTAGTAATTGCCAGGACTGCAATGCACTCTAGCCCAGCTTTGTGTGGTAAAGGCCAGTGCTGAGGTGCCAAGGCCCACCTTGAAGAGCTTTCCAAGTGGAAGTTCGAAGAAGGCTTGGTGGCTGCCCAGCCCTCTGTGCAGGAATGGCTGCAGAGCTGAGGCTGCCATGCTTGACCACAGCTCGCCTGAGCTATGCTGCCACCACACTGCAGCTGCCTGTACCCCACTGACCCAGACCCAGACTGACTTCCCTGTTTGACTGCCTTATCCCTGCAATCTCACCTGGTGATCTCTGTGGTTTGGCTGACCCAGTTACTGCCTCTGGGCCTGCCCTGAGCACAACTCACTGACTTGTGTTCTGTGCTTCACCTTAGACCTGCCTCATAGCCACAAACTTGTCTGACCTCTTCACTGAACCTAGGGTGATCTCTGTTATCCTTTGAACCTTGTTCCAGTCTCCAAACCTGCCTTGATTGGATCCTATGGGATGGGGCCCTGGCTAGTGAGTCCACCAGGATTGCTGGGCTTGTTAGCATGCTCTGCCCTGACTGCCCATGGCTGATGGGAGAGTCATCCCTTGCTGGGGCTGATGGTAATGCTGGAAATGGGAGTACAGACCGGATACCCACAAAATAAAGGTCTGGCACAGTGTTAGAGCCCTGCTGAGCTGGAAAGAGAATCCAAGAGCATCCTGTTAAGTGGCAAGAAATACTATTTTGTACTTGAACACTGTAGCCTTTGTGAGAGATGCTGGCAGAGCAGCAAAGTAAAACCTCTTGAACAATCATTTCAAAAGCAGAATTTATACTCCTTCAGCTTGACATTGGGCAAAAGAGAACCTCAGCTCCTCGCAACTGTTTGTGGTGTGGGATGATCCCGCATAACAGGAACAGACAGCCAATGCACTGAGTAGTCTGATCACAAAGGAAGTCTTCTGGGGATCAAATTTTACTGCTGGGCCAGTTAAACCGCAATTGAACATAACCAGTAAACTACAGTATCACCCTCTGAGTGACACCAAAAACACACACAAGAAAACTGCACAGGATTTTCTGCATCCTGAGAGAAATTTAACATTAATGAAAAAACACACTAATTTTGACAAGGAAACAAGTGGCATGCTATAACACATATATCAAGATGAAGGCAATCTCCAAAATGCCATTCTGTTCAATCAAAATACTCAGAACACTTTAAATTCTTAGCAAAAGAAGCAATTTTTTCAGAGAAAGAGTCATCTAGAGGCAGCATGATCCTGAGCATCAACAGAGAACACTCAGTGCCACACCATATCTAACATTTACTGTAGCTTATATCCTGTATCCTGACACTGACATTTAATAAATGAGCAACTTCACAAATTTGCATTTTTTGATTCTTTCCGAGTTGCCAACTTTTAAGTTGCCCCATACAAATAACAGAACACATTCTCCTCTTCCTTCTGTTAGCTTGTAACTTAAAATAACACATCAAATCTTGGTTCTTGACGCAGGCATCAAAACCTGGCTTTCCCACGGTGATGGTAGGAATGCACCAAGTTCTTAGAACCATGGCTTGACAAAAGAAGGGTGAAATTGGAGAAAATATGGGCCAACAAATTGTCCCTCATGCTTTTCCACTGGAACACATTTGACCTCATGAGATATATTGCTTAAACCACTCTGGATACATACAACTAGTCAGAGCCACAGGTGCAGAACCCGGCAGACAGTTGTCAAACTGATTTTGTGAACTGCTTCTAGAACTGCCCCCACACAACAGTCTGTGTCTCCTCTTCCAACTCTGCATGCAACAGCAAGTACAGCAAAACACAGTACAGAGAAGCCGAATCTCCCTGACAGTGTTTCTGTGGTCAAGAAATGAGAAGGTTCAGTTAGCTCACAGCAAAGGCATAGCAGTCACTTAGGTAAGGTGGCCCCTCAGCCCCCCAAATGCAAGCAGTTCAAGTGCTTGGGCAGCAGGTCAGCAAAAAGGCATGTCTGCAAACATTGCCACAATAGATTTTGAATTAAAATTTAAACTTTCTCCCCCCTCTTTGCCTTTCTTGGTCCCTTCCCCTAATCTTGGCATTTCCATTACAGCTCAAAAGGAACAATTTTTCCTGCAGTTTCAGAGCTGAATTAGTCTGGCTGTATTTTCCATGCCCAGAGCAAAAAGACCTAGACAGGAGATGAGCCAGTATGTGCAAGGTACATGTTGTCTTTGGAGAGTTAAGTATTGAGTTTGAGCACTCATCCCTGAACCATTTACTCTACCACAATAAGCATCCTTGAGATTAACCCTTAAAAGAAAGCTGTATATGCACCAAGCTTTCTTCCCAAAAGGCACAGCAGTGACCGTTTAAAAAAAAAAAATTAAAATAAAAAAATAATAAAGCCTCTCTATCAGTGACACTTAAATTTCTCAGTATTTTCAAAAAGAACCTAAAATATGTGTGGTAGGGAGTCAAATTTTTTGAGCTCAGTTTACTGGTAAGTTAGACTGATGACTGAGTTGACAAATGAGTATTTTCTGAAAGATAATCAAAATGTATCTAAGCTAACCACTAACTTTACTGTACCAATATCAAGCAATATTAATATTGCTTTTGCCTGTCATTCAATACAGTGAAACAAAAAGCCCTGCATTATAACCTCAACACAAAACTTGTTTCTCTCATTATGAATACACATTTTGGCTTCANGCACTTCTCCTGCTCCAAACAAAAGGCTTACACGTAATATATTTCTGCGTGTTTTTAGAAAAACAGAGCTATATATTAACTCACCATGTCTTTAATTTGGGACAATGTGATCTGAAGGGTGACATTCAGTACTTTATCTGTGTCTTCCACCGGTCTTAGAGCATTGGAGTAGTCTTCAAACAGTTCATTAAACAGCATGTGAGCATATTTTCCTTTGGCTGATTCTACAGCTAGACAACAGATTTGTTCAGTAAATCAGACTAAGAACTGAGCAGTATAAGAAAACATCCTCTCTCCACTGCTTCAAGTAGCATTTGTCACAACTATGTAATATAATAACTATATTTATCATTCATATACTGTAGAATATCATTAGCTCTGATACAAGAGTGTACCTGATGGAGCTATTCAAATAAGGACAGCATCCACCTGGAGTAAATTAATAGCTGATTTAGGCGTTTCACATCCACGGAAAAAAACCCTATATACAGCAAGTTCTACATTTTTGGAAGGTAAATATCATTACCTTTATTTTACCAATGTCTTTCATAGACAGAGGTTGACTTATATAGTCAGCAAAGTCTGAAGTCAAACTTGCTCCCAGGCTAATGACTTTTGGTATCTCCCCAAATGCAGCACTGGTAAGACTCATGCTACTTTCAGAATTTAGTCTTTTTCTTTTTAAACTACCACCTGTAAAAAGTCTGAGCTGTTTTCCTTCACAAATTGCCAATTGCATGCTGTATGAACACATCCTTGCACCAACATCTTTTCCAAACCATGTATTTGGAGATGCCTCTTGCCATCCAGACTTAGTCACTAAGTCACTTAGTCACTAAGGATAATTCACTGAAACTCGATGTTTTAAAAAACAGTTTGGCTGACTGTTTTGTACATCACAGTTTCTCTAGGTAGCCTCTCTATCACCTTTATTTGGATTCACACATTTCTGCAAGCAAAGGACAAGGACAATAGTACCACTCTGTTACAAACTGCCACTGGAGTAACTGAGGTTCTTTTTAATAATAGACCTCTTGGGGCAGACTAGAGTGAAATGACGCTGAATGATCAGTGTTTATATATTTACATATATATATATATATATATAAAGATTATTAGAAACTAATTTTTGAGAATATTGAGAATAATACAACCATACAACCCATTTAGTTATTTTTAATACTTCAAACTGAATTATGAACTGTAAACAAATTATGAACCATTCTTAGAGCTGATCCATCCTGTTCACCTCATAACACAAATGAGTGTAGAAAAATATCACCTGATCATCCTCCTAAGGATTGTGACTAAAAAAGTATAAAATTCTGTTCACCTTGAGTAATTCTCAACACAGATGCTACATATCTCACAATTTTCTTCATAAATATGGCATCATGCTGAGATCCATGCAGATCAATAGTCTGGTGGGGCTCTCTGAATTGCTTCTGCAGTCTTCTGAATTAATAGAAGAAGATTTGAAGGCTGGTATACTCTGTCTTGTATCAAAATTGGACATACTTATCCTAGAGCCAATTACTGAAAGCAAGGAATGGGAACATGTAGGATCAATCCTGAACTCAAATCCACTTTCTGAGAGGACATTTGTTCCTACTTCACAATGCTGCCTTTTCTCCAAGGCTGAAGTCCTCTGTTTTATAGTGCCAAACTGGTTTTTTGAGTCCTGCCTCCACAAGTGCTCCATAAACATAATCCAGGCATTCCTTATTTTGCACTGGAAAGTCAGACTCCATCTCCCTACACAGCAACATGTAGGTTCACTTCTGAGCATTTTCTTAATTTGATTATAACTCCATCAGGTTTGTCTTTTCCATCAGCCTTTCTCCCTCATGGCCACATGCCTGTTGCTGCACTTTGGGAGCACCCAGAGCAGGGGGCTGGCACCTCTACATAATCACGGTATGATAAACAGCCCCTCCAGGGTAATGAGGCTTGGGGAGGCAGTGTGCAGCTCTCTGACTTAACTTGGAAATCAGGGAGAAGGCAAGCTGTGGTAAGACTTCACATAAAAAAATCCCCAGAGAACCAAGACTGAGGAGAAAGGGACCCCCACCATGAACCTAAAACCACACACAATATTCAAGGTGAGGCCGCCCCAGTGCAGAGCAGAGTGGGACAATCCCCTCCCTTGCCCAGCTGGCGATGCTGTGCCTGATGCCCCCCAGGACAGGGTTGGCCCTCC
>VXBX01008295.1:354108-376798 GCA_013400415.1 Scytalopus superciliaris
TTTAGCTTCCCCCCCCCACCCCTCATTCCCCTGCATGTGGAACAAAGGAACTGAGAGAAGAAAATCAACTTATCTCCATGGGGTACAGCATCTAGGTCTCATTCTTTTACAGAGAAGCATGACAATTCAACAGAGAAGTAAATCTTCAATATTTATCTCTGTAGAAACTGTTATAAAAAGCAATTAAGATTTCACCTTGGACCATAAAAATGGTCCAGTAGAATATGATCCTGAATTTTTGTCTTGACACTCTTTAAAATCTTCGTCATACATATTTTCAAGGGTCTGAAGTTCCACAAAAGAGAACTTGCAATCTAATAGACACAGTTTAACTTTAGTTATGATTGTACTGGCCATTTCAAAGCCTCCACATTCTCTCACAATTCCATCTAATGAGAAGGACCCACATCAGCCCAATGCTGTAAGGTGGGTTTGGGGTTTTTTTGAGATTAACCTATAACCATGGCATAGTAAGTCAAACTAAATATGGCCAAGCTTGTGAAAATCAGTATAGAAGCTAATTTACAGAATGTACTTTTAACTATGCATTTGGCATCTTTACTTTAACTTCCATTGTTCTTTTCCATAAGAATGATGCAACATCTAAAAAGGCAAAATCAAAGGTCATTTTCTAACTTCTTTACCCAAGCAATACCATTGAAATTAATGACAGGTCCCTGAACTGAAGACCAGCTGAAAGATTTGTATCTTCCATTAAAAGGCTTTCTGCCTGCTTACAGGTCACACAGGTATTCCTCTTTGAGATCTGGCTGCAGTAAAATTAAACATCAGGAAAAACATTTTAATGGATTACTTTTTTAATAGAT
This sequence comes from Scytalopus superciliaris, assembly GCA_013400415.1. Classification (NCBI taxonomy): domain Eukaryota; kingdom Metazoa; phylum Chordata; class Aves; order Passeriformes; family Rhinocryptidae; genus Scytalopus; species Scytalopus superciliaris. Next base: position 354,936 of record VXBX01008295.1, read on the forward strand.
TACTTTCCAACTTCAGCAACATTGGTGCAATACTTTCAGACTGAGCAATTCAAAGGAACCCAAGGCAGGAATGTAAGCGCATTTCACTGAAAAATGATAAAATGTTATCTATAATAAGTGCATGTGTTTGCATATCTTATTTCATTTATAGTTACTATCAAGAAATGTGTCATGTAGTATTTCTGACAGTAACAGACCTTCATGGAAGTACTTTATTCACTCAGACTCCAAGTATCTATGAAAGCACTACCATTTTTTTTTCCAAACTCTTGTCTTGTAGCCCCAGATTCTGACCTGGGAACTGTTACTAAACAGATTACATTAGCAGAACATACAGGAGATTACTATTGTCATGAAGAGATGAAAAGGCTTATGGACGTAAAGACATTGATTAATCCTACACAAACAAAGAATGAGATACCCCCAAAAGCCAAAAGAGAAAGTTGTAAAGAGATTCTGCTTTTGCTGAAGACAGTGGATTGGAAAGGCTCGTAACTCTTCCTAGATCAGCTGAGAACCACAGATGATCATCAGAGAAAAAAAAAATCTCTGTCATTTTTGACACACCTCATTTTTTTTCAGAGTGGGTTAATTGCTAAGGAATTGCAGTTATTAAGACTTTAGGGGCCTTGGAACTCGAAACTCATGAATGTGACATTACTCCAGAAAAATAAATAATTTACCTCATGAGACATTGCAGGACAGCAAAACCATTGAATCATATGGAACAGATCATTGCCCATCAAAAGATCAACACCTTTCTAGTGTCAATAAAGAGGAGGGAGAGAAGAGTCTATAAACACAATAAGAAGATAAACCAGAACTGACAAGTTAAGAAAAATACAGAAGCACCTGAAAACATAAGATTTCAAGCAGTACAAAAATGAGGTTTAGAATATTCTTGTAGTTTCTTTCATGAGATCTCTACGTCTATATTTCACAAGCTAAATTCAAGCCACTTGAACTCTGAGCAGTAAAATAGTAACATCAAAACAACTTATTCCTGAGGATAACTTGAATAAAAAAGCAAAAGAAACCTTTAAAATCCTATCCTAATAATTGGATTAGATTAAGACTATTTAGTAGTGCTATTACTTAGTATCACTTAATAAAGCTTTAAATTATAACAGGATAGAGTGAAAAAAAATTAAGATCCAATAAAACTGTACTGTAGGCTGGCTGCACGTTTAACTGATGATGTGCTACTCTTAAAACACTCAGTAAATGTAGTACTGTTTTTCACTAAAGTCAGCGTTAATGCACAAAGATGTGCATTAGCCATAATGTCTTTCTAAATGACTAGCCACAATTATATCTGTTCACTATGTGTATCCTGCATTATTTTGAACTAAACAAAAGTAATTCATAACCTACATTTTTGATAAATGCCTTGAAAAATCAAAACCTGACAAGAGTTATATTATGCATGGTAACAGGGTTTTCTTTAACTTCGACTCATCAAGGGATAAAATCATGCTTATTTAAGCATAGATGTTAGGACGTTCCTGTCACAGATTCTTTTAATAACATGAACAAGGGCATTAACTGTAACTACATCAATATCCCCTTTTTGGGGTCTTTTTTCTAAGCTGAATATAAACTGTCATCTAAATTCATTGCAAAGGAATAAAGCAATGTAGTACCAGTGCCTTGTTGTAAAAACAGAGATTAATCTTGAAACAGTTATGTATTCCCAGGCCACTAAAATAAATCCATTTAGAGGCATCAACAGATTTTATTTTAGTTTTATTTTGTTCCTTTCTCTGCTATATGGATCAGAAAAGACAAAAGCCAAGTGATTTAACTGGAAACCTCCATAAGAAATAAAGGCATGAAAAAGACTTTTTGTTATTTTTTTAATTACATGGTGCTAAGACTAAGATTTATTAGCTTTATTAGCAAAGTTCATGGTAGAAAGGTTTACATGGATTTAAAAAACAGTTCAGAACCAGAACAAAAGTGAGTTGTAGTACAATCAGATTCTTATAGTGGTAAGGAGGGTAACACACAACATCTTCCTTTTTCTAAATCTTCTGATAAGAGCCAAAAATAAAGACTCAAGAAAGGTGAAGGTCTTGAAAAGTCTTTATCTTCAAATGTAAATACATTGCACTCTTAGTTACAGCACTAACTGAAAATACTGAGAGAAGTTGAGAGGAAAGAAAGAGCAAAGAGAGGGATGAGAGAAGAATACCCACTAATAAAAGTGCTACTCTTTCAACATCTAACTTGAGGTATTTTTTTACATCATAAGAAAAAGAAAAGGCTGGGAAACATAAATGCTGCTACATAAACAGTTTCAGACAGACTCCTGTAATTTACCACACTAGTTACATCTCCTGTTTCAAGAGCATATTTAAAAAACACCATTAGATAAGCTACATCTCTTTTGGTCAGTTTCTCCAACAGGATTTACACGGACTGGATGGAGAAAATCAGGAAGCTTTTCATACATATATGAAGCCGCTTATGCCCTGATGTTTGCATATCTCTAGGAAGCAGAATGCAATACATTGTGATGTAATACATTTAGCAGACTAAGAAGGAAACTGGAGGTGATGATTACTTTGAATTATTTGTAGGGTCTTCAGATCTCATCAGCAACATCCTAACATCCTCCTAACAGCTATACTTACAAATTTACTTACACTACATTTCATTGACAAATTATTTGGCCATGGACTTCCAAAGATCTGCCAGAGCTTTCTGTGAATCAACCAGAAGGGAAAAACTGGATAGCTGAACTACAGCACTGATTATAACTGGATTGGTCCTGGGAGTGCAATAAAGAAAATTCTTGTAATGTTCTATATCAACTAGTCTACTGTTCTGACTAAAAGTAGCTCCTTATAGGCTAATGTTGTCACATCAAAGTTGTTGAGAGGCTGTTATTGTATTAGGTTGAAGTGTTTGAAATGGGTCCAGATTTAATACTACTTTCAAAATGGTTTTTAGAATAAACAAATTTCTTCATGAGTAATATAAAAGTGAAAAGGAAAGGCATTGTACCATACAACTATTTAATCTTGATCTAGTTGTTTCAAAATAAAAACCCAAATGTAAATGCAACACTTGTACTATATTTTCCTTCTCTATACCTGGGGAATTGGAGTATATTGCTCTATAGAGAGTGAAGAAGTAGAGAGCTGGTGTGGAACATTTTTTTTTTTTTTTTTTTTTCCTTTTTAAAGTCTTTTCTTAGTACAAACAAGCAGTGTAGAGAAAAAGGCAAAAATAGAAGGGGTAAAGGAAAGCTAGAAGGAGGAGGCAGAGTATTTATTCACGATTAGCAAGATTTGATAGTACATCTACTATGAGCTGAGAGCATGGGATTTAAAAGACCCTTTAAGTTTAACATATTAAAATCTATAAAATATTCCTTAACTGCTGAAATGGCAACATATTAGAGAGCATCTAACATTAGCCATTGAAAGTATGTTGCTATCCATTTCTGAGATGCCTGTGAAAACAGAACTGTGTCCATTAATGCCATCCCTGGAATTCAACTAAATATACTGGTAATACTTCCTGAGTGGTTCTGATATTTGAAACACTCGAGTATCAAGGAACGCATAGCTAATTTTTCACTACAGAACGACAGTTGTAGCAGCACCATCAAGATGTTCATGTCAGTCCTCAGAAGAAATATGTAGACAATAAAAAGGATAATTGGGACAAATTCTTGTGCAAATTATCACATATGAGCAGGAGAGATGACTTAATAATTAAGAGCAATAGAACAGTTAATTTCTAAAGTAAAGGAAAAAGGAACAGAAAAAGTCCAATCCCATTATTTTTCAAAGTGAATTGGTAAGTTTTAAATTTCCTGTACTAAACACTGCAGCTAAATACAACACACTTGATCTTGTTTTATCAAGACACAGAATCCACTTTTGTTGTAACTGCAGAAATTGCTACTGTCAAGAGAAGTATATTTTTGCAAGTTATGACTACTATGAAGCCTGTAACTTCAACCAGTGCATTTTTATTGAAAATCAGTTTCTTAAGATTGTTTTGGGAAACAACTATGCTTTTATTAAAACTAAGAACCGAAACAAAGCCAGCTTAATAGAAAAACAAATTAGTCATTTGATAGGGACAGATAAACTAGCCTGGATGTGGTTTTGGCAGAGAGCCTGAGTAACTGTTCACATATCTGCACTTGGTGAAAGGTGATCAGGACTTTTCAAAGAAAGGAAGTGCTGAGAGCAGGAGGTAAGAGCTTTATTTTGGCAAACTGCAGTGTTTAGTGAGTTAGGTGGAATATCATTTTAGGCAGTGAAGAAGAAAGGTATCAAAAGAGAGAATGCTCACGAGAAAAGTCAAGGTCACCTACACAAGGCCAGATGGTGAGAAGCAGAAGGTAGGGGTGGTGAAGGGAGAGAAAATACTATGCCTGACTGCAGTGGTTCTTTGAAATAGTTCTCTGAAACCTGACATAAAATTTGTTTCCTCAAGAACAGGAAAAGACTGGCTTTGTCTTCACCCATGAAAGAAAAAAAAAAAGTTTGTCTGGAGTTCTGGGAAACCTTCAGCTGGCTGCATTATGACTTACTCTTTGTACAAATGCATTGTTACATAACTTCTGTTTTATGACCATTTCTTTTCTAAACTGCTCAGGGGATAAATCATGTTTGTGTGGAGGGACAGTTGTTTACAGGACCAATAGAGTTTCATAACTTGCAAAATGTGCATCTGAAAAAGAACTATCTATCTGCTATCTATCTATCCAATAGCTGAAGGCAATCCAGTGGAATTGTACCTACTTCTGCTGCCTAATGCTGCTGTTGTAAAGATTCATTTGAAACGCTGTCAGGCGTTCTCTGCTTCTGATTCCTCTGCACAGCCTTTCAGATATACAGGAGGGCAAATAACCAGATCAGAAACAGACACAAAGATGTGGTGACTGCTCACAGCAGCAAATGAAGCCAGTAGGATCTCTTCAGCAATTACTCTAGATTTCTAAGATGGAGTAGCCAGGATAAACAGGTATTTTCAACTTTCATTTTTGGTCCTCCAGTTGTTAGGAAAGAACATAGTTCCTTGATTGCTCTGTCTTATCTGCCTGTCCTGCTCTTGCCTAGACTCTGCCCATTTCATTTTCCTCATCTTGCTTCATCCCACTCTTCACTTCTCAGAGTCTCCTATTTTGACTGATCTTCACTTTAGAGAGGGAATCTGGGTTATACTAGATGCATCATCCACATTTTCAACAAAATCTTCTCCAACTTCCTCCCCATACATGCATTAACTGGGATGTTAAATGCACCTGGAGTTTTGTTTCTTGACCTCTTGCCACTGGACTTGAAGGACCCCTCCTTACCCTGACAACACAGAGGGAAGGATGAAAAACACTCTTGAAGAGACTTCCCTCCCAGCTTCAGTATTCTACCCTATTGTACACCAAATTAGGTAGAAGGAAAAAAGCATTACAGGAAAATCGGGACTTAGCTCTGTAGGTTTAATTACTCTGTTAACAGCAGTGTCTTTTGGTGCAAATTTATAACAACAACAAGAAAGATGATGATTAGTTGAAATTCCCTTCAAAACCTCCCTATGTGAAAAGGAAATATTCAACCTGAAAGATGCAGATTCTCAAAATAAGGAAGACCAGAAATCTTCGTTTGACACAAACCAGCAGGCAACTTAAATGACAGACACCACTTTGGTCTCTGCCCATGGTTTCTCAGAACTGACTCCTTGAAGCACCTTAGATACCTTCCTTCTGTTTCAGTGTTTGGTGACAATTACCCATGGCCATTAAATATTGACACCATGTTACAGGATTTGTTCTCAGCTGTAAACTAGATACTCTAAGATATCACAAAAGCACTATCTAGTATCTTTGACCCACAAGCAGTAAGCACTGAAAATGAACTTTCCTGGAGAAGTTTGATCAAACTTGCCCACAAACACTCTAAATTCAAGAACTTTCTAATAATAAGGTACTTTCTCTAAGTATATCCTTTTTTCTTCCTCCAAACCTATCCAAAATCATTTCAGCATCTAAATCATCGAGTTGGGGATAAAAAGAATGTTGTCAAATCACTAAAGCAGAGCTCAGCAAGGTATCCTAAAAAGGAGAGCTAGAAGGGCTGTAGAGAAATAAACTTATCACTTGTGCCCCATTCTTGATAAATACTCTACATGTTCTTAAGTTTCAAATGATAGTTTTTATTATTGTCTCCTTAGGCAATCTATTACAGTACTTACCCATCCTTAACAGTAAACTGAATTGCCTTGATTTTTCAACAAACAGCTTGTGAACAGTAGTCTGAACACAGAATCTCACTGTAAGATGTAACCAAGTTTTCCATTAACAACAATATATTTCGTAATATCAGTATTTCCAGGTTTATTCCAAAGTAGTGCAATGCTTAAGTGTCAGCGTTGCAAAAACATGTTGAAATTGTGAATACAAAAATTGGGAAGTTTTCAAATATCTTTGCAATATGTCAATCATACGCTAAGGTAGAGAATACACTTTTAAGGACAGTCTTTGTTGAGTCACATATCAGTAAATGTTGGTACGTAAAGTATCTGCTTTTTCTGTAGTCATTCTGCTTTTTTGTGGCTTTGTTGGTTTTTTTCTCCCCCCTGTATTATTCCTGTATTTCCTGCGTGAGTAAGACAGAAGACATAATGAAAGGCTTGAGCTAGCTAAGAGAGAATCTAAGTGACAAATGGCAGCCCCATGCAAGCCTTTCAGATTATAAGACCCTTTCTTAGGGCACTAAAGAAAAAAATATCCATATCCTTCCTGTCATATCTTCTCTGCAGTTGCTTTGATGAGATCAAAATAAAAACTGATACATTAATCTAATTAACATGCCAGTGTTATGAGTTTGGCACAGCTGAATATTATTATACTAATGTGCTACATGGAGGTGATATCTCAGGAGGGTATTTGGCAACCAGAAGAAGGGGAAGAGCATCAGTGGAAGGGGTTCTTTTAATGTCCTGTTGCATTTTGTGCCTTCAGAAACATATCTATCTGGGAATGATATGACCTATATTACTACTGCAAAAGATATGGATGCACTGTAAAAAACAAAATTACACTAAACCTGATTGCTTGGCCATATGCTGGAAACTTGCCTTTCAGCAACAGAAGTTTATCTGCTCCAAAACTATGAAACTGGTTACAGTTGTCTGTGGAGGATCAATAGGACTTACTGTTTTCTTGATGTGGCTCATTGCGGAGAACCAGCACAAACACCCCACAAATATTCCAGCAGTGGAAATACAAAGTATAATCTTTCACTTAATTTAATTTTCTTGCTTTTGTACCAATTTCTTATCTCAGTATTTTTTTTAAACCATTTCCTTAAACACTGGACATACAACACAGTGAGTACACCCAGGCTCAAACTTAATCTTAGATCGAGTTGTTCTGAATGATCAGATCACAAGTCTGATAGTTTAATCTTATAAACTGTCATTCTGCAGAATATAATTAAGTAATCACATTATGAATTGTACCAACTGCTCAAACCATTATTTATTTCCTAAAACAAACATTTTCTTCAAATCTTCCTCTTTTGGTAGTGGTGTCAAACTAATTTATTGACCAAGTCTAATAGGATACAGAGTTCATCACCTCTCAGGTCCCCTTTCACAACCAAATGATCAAGGCATGCCAAATACAACGTGATACTTGAATATTGAAAATACTAACCTCAGTACTTCCCTGACTTCTAAAATGTTTTCTTTGACCATGTGGTGGTACACACAACATCAGGAGCATCATCTACTGATGTCAAATTGGTGTAGGAAATCAGGCTTGGTTATCACAACAAGCGGAATCTGCCCATTCTACTTCTGGACAACTTACTGTATTCCACAAAATTCTGATTTCCAAGATTTCAAACTCTTGAGTTGGAAGGGACCCATTAGGATCATCGAGTCAAGCTCTTGGCCCTGCACAGGATACCCCAAGAATCACACCATGTGCCTGAGAGTGTTGTACAAACGCTTCTTGAGCTCAGTCAGGCTTGGTGCTGTGACCACTTCCCTGGGGAGCCTGTTCCAGTGCCCAACCACCCTCTGGGTGAGAAACCTTTTCCTGATATCCAACCTAAACCTCTCTTGACACAGGTTCATGCCATTTTTTTGAGTTCTGTCACTGTCACAAGAGTGAAGAGATCAGTGTCTGCCTCTCCACTTCCCCTCATGAGAAGTGTCTAAAAGTTGTGTTTGGGCATCATTACCCTGATTTTCAGAAGTGTTGGGTTCCAGTCATGACATACACGGACACACATTAGTACAGAGACTATCATCCACCAGCTAGCAACTCCAGCAACTCAACACCTAGAAAGCCACCAACAACTTTTGTGGTAGGTAAGTTGATTGTTGTAGAAGATGAATGGTATGGAGATAATCCCTAAATAACTTAGCCAAGCTATTGGCTGAAAACTGACATGGAAAAAAAAAAAAAAACCCAACCAAAAAACCCAAACCAACTTTATTAAAGTTGTCAAGCATTCAAACCGCATTTTTCATTCTTATGGTCTGGCAAAGGCAGCTTCACTTTCTTTTCTTCAGGGATTATCTAAATTAACTCCTTAAGGATTCCGAATGCAAGAAAAATATCTTTTCAACTCTTTCTAAGAAAATCTCTCTGGCTTTTTGTTTGTTGTTGTTTTTTTGGTGGTTTTTTTTTGGTTGGTTGGTTGGTTGGTTTTTTTTGTGGTGGTGTTTTTGAAAGGATTTTTTGAAATTTATGCATTCTAGATATAGCCAAGAACTCAAATAAGGCAAACACTTCAATGAAAACATTCGGGCATAACAAACTCTTGCACATTTTCCCACCCTTTAGTTTTAATTGAATGTTCCCTTTCAGCTAGTTTAATTCTCATTCTGGTTTCATAGTTCCATAGTAAAGAATGGTAGGGGTTTCCTTACTCTACTATCTTGAAACCTACAATATATTTTTACTAGGATATTCTGTTTTACCACAAGCCCAATCATACATGATAAGTTTTATATAAGATCTGGAAATATATCAAGCATGCTTAACACTGGCAAAACTCTCTTCTGGAGTGGAGCAATCTCTGCATCTTTCTGAAGGGTTCCACCTCACCTGGTCACTTAGAGCAACATAAAATCATTGTGACATAAAGACAGGTTGGGGGCTGTGTGGAAACCACCATAAAATGTTGTCTTACCACAGCTAATTATTCAGACTTGTAGAATTTATGAGGTGTTTTCAATAACTTACATTTTCAAAAATCTGCATGCTTTTATTGCCATTTTTTCGTTTTATTTCAGATGAACTTTTTTATTAATTCAGTTGACAAAAGTTCATCCAAGCATGACTTGTTAAGCTTCACACAATCCACAGTGATCAGCAATGGTGTATGACAAAACTAATAGCTTATTGAGCTTCTAAACTAGTAAGCAAACACACATCACAGAATTAGATGAATTTTGAGCTACAGCATTTGCTGACATAAGTTTAGTAAAATCTTCTCCACCCACTGGTGAAATTCCCATCTTCCTAAAGAACATCACTTTTAAAAATCCATTTAAAAATAGCCATGCTACTGGCTTATGTATTAAAAAAAAAAAAGCAAGTACAAAGAATTACACTTGCCTTTTTCACAGGTAATGATAAAATTCTGATCCATATTAATTATGCTCTGAAATAATTGTTAACCTTTTTTCCCCTTTTTTAAAAGTTAACTTTCTAATTTACATTTCATTAAAAGGATTTTTTAATTTTTGTTTTAAAGTTAGAAACCTCCCTGTAGCCCTTGGAAACATCACTGTAATCAACTGATGTGAACAAGTTTAACACACTTAACTGAAAATATCTCATGTAGATAAGAGCCATAATGCAGACAAAACAGTTTTCTAATAATGACACTGTATATATTTTACTTGAAAGTTGCATTATCTTCTGCATATGACTGTTGATCAAACTCTTTACATACAAAAAAATCCCAACAAAACAACCCTGCTCTGTACTTATGACAGAAGCATCTTTTTCTTTTGGCTCCTATTTTGCTCTAGCATCCATACTAACCATGTATCTTTCAACTTTAATACCTACACTCCAAAGCAAAAGCAAACACATTCACTAGTTTAGATAAGGGAGGTTGTTTTTGAAACACTTGAATAGAATCATAGAATATCCTGAGTCGGAAGCAACCCACAAAGATCATCAAAAGCCAACTTCTGGCCCTACACAGGACAGTTCCAAGAATCATACCATGTGCCTGAGAACATTGTTCAAATGCTTCTTGCACTCTGGAAGGCTTGATGCTGTAACCTCTTCCCTGGGCAATCTGTAATTTGATGGGAAAAAAACCCCACTAGAACAACAAACAAACAAAACCCTCCCCAACCCCCACAAAACCAAACCAACCAAACAAAACCCACAAAAAACCCAAACCATTCAACTATTTTCCCAGGATTTATGAGGTAATAACAACAAAATGCACAGGAAAACTTAGGTGGGAAGGAAAAAAATTTATTTTCAAGGATGGAAACTCTAGAACTTGTCACTGTAAACTGTGCCAGAGTTTAACCAAATTCATAGTGAAAGATGTTTTCTTTACACCTAACCAGAATTTTCCATGTTCCAACTTGCATACATCACCTTTTGTTCCACCCCAATGCACCACTGAGAACAGTCTTGCCCTGTCTTCTCTACATCCTCCCTTTACCTTGCTGTAATCAGAAAAAAGACCCCTCCTGACCCTTCTCTTCTTATGGCTAAAACCCACTGTCTCCTCAGATTCTTTTCATGACCCACGTGCTCTCTCACCCTCTGCCTTCTTGGCAACCCGGCACAGAACCTGCTTCAACATGCAAATGTCTTTCTTGTACTGGGGAGGCCAAAACTGGATAAAGTACTCAAAGTGCAGCCTCAGGAGTTTCAAACACAAGAGACAAATCACTTGCCCTACTCTATTGGTGACACTTCTGTTGCTGCAGCCGGGGGTGCAGCTGACCTTCTTTGCAGCAAGGACAGACTGCTGACTCACCTTCAGTTTGCTGCTGAAGAGGTCACAGGATCATTTAGGTTGGAAAAGACCTACAAGGTCCTGCAGGTCTTTTTCTGAAAAGCTGTTTTCTATGCTTGGCTGTGGGTTACTCCCTCCTAGATGCATGAATTTGCATTTGCAAGTAGTTTATAATTTCAACTTCATAAGGTTCCACTTAGCCCATTTCTCTAGTCTGTGCAGGTCTAGGCTGTGCCAGCCTCATGTCTACTAGGCTACTGGATTTGTCAATTCCTTATATTAAATATCTACAAAAACTACTATATATACTTGTACATTAAATAGCCTAAGTAAGATCTAACACTGGCAGCTGTACAGGAAAACTGTAATTGCAGTTCTATTTACCTATGTCACAGTGCATTACAACTATTTCTTCAATTTTCTTGAAATAAAAAGTCTTACAGGTTTATCAGTTTGACTTGCTGTACTTTTCTTGCAGTGAATTTGCAAAAGTTGTATCCTCCTACGGAAAACATCAGTTTCCTGGTAATAAAGTGTGACTTCCAAATGCATTTCTAAAAGAGAGAACTACACTGAAGAAAGTACATTCAAAGCAGGTATGCTTTCCTTGTTAGTCAGTTTAGTAAACTATATTTTTGCCATCTGTAAAATACAGAAACTTTGGCATGTTCCTTCAGGCACTCATGCACAAATGCCAGTCCATTCAAGAGACTTTCAATAACAAATGGCACATGACTTCTACCAGTTTCAGTGGGGAGTTGAAATTCAGTTGAGAAAAAATTCTATTCTCTGACCAGTTTGCACACCCTGCGTTCAAAGAAAAAGACTAGGCTAGGCTTAAGTTACATTCCTGAGTTTGAACAGTAAGGCTCCATCACAAAAAAAAAAAAAATAAAAAAAAAAGAAATAGAAAAAAAAAAAGGCAAACAAACATAAACTGCTCACATAAAACAGTATTAAAGAATATGAAACAGAAACTTACTTTAAAGCTTTAAGGATTTACTAACAAGTGAGCACAGTTCTTTAATACGTACTTAAAATTATCAGACATTGAAGATCTCTAAAAATATGCTGGTATTTAATTGCCCCCATACTTAAGTGACTGACAGACTGACATATCTGGCCGAGAATGAATATGTACCTCAGCCAGAGGAATGGAACTGTACAGAACATGACTTGGCTCCTTATGGAATGTGTGATGAAATTTTAATACTCAGCAGGCTGAGTAATGAACTGCTCAGAGTTTGCCAACAGGGAAACACTGTGGAAGGGAGGAGCTGTCCTACTTCACGGCCTAAGCATTTTACTCAGCTTTATCAGAAGCCATTGATTCTGCCTTTGGTTCAGAGCCAAGAACCTGTTCCTGCAAAGAATGCACTCAAGTCCTTTTTGGTGCAATTCCTAGTGAATATAGTTCCCAGTCCTAAAAAAGTTATTACAGATCAAGGATATGTCAAAGAAACATTCTCAAATGTGGATGAGTACTGGAAAGTCAGCAAAACAGTCAGAGAGATATCTGACTTCACTTAATGTTTGTCTTAAATCTAAGTCCCTCACACAATGATTTAGAACTTTTAGGACATGTATAGGATAAACAACAACCCAACACAAAGAATACTAGATTATTATTAATTTTCTTTTTATATCACTTGCCAAGTCTAAGGACAGCTATCTAATTGTAAGCTTACAATGTTTTCTTCTGAACACCAATATTTCAAGTATTTCTTGAAGTGTTTGCAATTGAAATGCTAAAAATTGTCTGCTCATAAGTAAAATAATTGTGGGCAAATTACAGATGTCAAAGATTTACATGAAATGTCCTCCATTATTCTAGGTACTAGCTATTCCACAGACAGATTACTAGAAAATTATTAAACTTCTTGAATAACTGGAGTTTCAGAACTGACTCAGAGATAGCTGTGACCTTCATATCACTGATAACTCAAACGTATAGCTTTAGCAATAAGAAAAAAATTCACCAAGAAAATATTTCCTTCCCAACAAGAAATTTCCCAGCCTCTGTATCTCTGACTGGAATAATCCTAAAATAACAGCATTATTTAAACATAGCTCCATATTACTCAAACATAGTTCAAACATAGCTTTCTTGAAATGCAATCATACCATATATAAAAATTAAAGTCCTCGGGAAACGCGTTTGACATGCAAACATAGTACTGTACTGCACTGCCAAAAATTACCTATTCTGTGCTTAAATAATTCTAAGTAGAATAGTTTCTCAAATGTTAACAGCCTACATGGTGAGAAAGATTATATAAAACAAGATTTTATCTCAAGGAGATCTCACCTGATTTATTAAGAATGCTTATATTAAAGTCAACTTCATGTACAGCTTCTGCTGAATTAATGAAAGATTTTTCTTACTTCTGTCATTTTAATTGAACTTACATTCAGTATTTTTGTTACATCTTTGGCATTCTACTGAATAATTATTTCCTACTTATCATGGAAAATAATCTTTTATTTGATTGAAGCATACTTTGAATTTCTTGAACTGAGAGGCAGTTTCTTCCAGTAGCAATCGATACTTTTTGCAATTTTTCTATTACCACACAAAACTTGGCACTAAGTTTGGTATGTTATACTTAATATTATGTGTTAAAAAGATATCAGATTTCATATGTCCACTGGGAAAAAAAAAGAAAGAACACATGCCTATAGAACATATTTTTTTCTTGCTCCTTACAACTCAAGTACCATCATCTTTCATTTACTAGGTTCACTGAGAAAACAAAGAAACACAGCATCAAGAAGCTCAAAAATGCAAAGTCTCACTAAAGTGACCAAGAGATCAATTTCCTTTGTTACAATTTCTTAAATAAATTCACCATCCAAACAATGTATACAACAATTTCTTTAACTGAAGAAAAACAACGTTTAACAAGAGTGACACATATCTTATCCTTACATTTAGATGTGAGGTCAGCAGCTTTAATTTACTCTACACCTTTTAATACCTTGAATGATTTAAACAGGTCCACAAAACTTACCAATACATCTCTGCAAATATGAAGCTAAAAAGCTTTGGCTGAAAATTACTACTGTATCAGTGGTGGAAACAGGAGTTTTGGTGATAATCCATTCAGACTTCAGCAAATCAATGAAATCCAAACATGACTACTATTTTGTTGCTGGACAAACAAGATCCAAAATTGCATGAAATACTTTTTAAAAAGCAGATCAAAATGAAAATTTTCAAACTGCACTTAGATCTCATGCTCCCCGGTGTATACATGTTTTTTATGAAAAGATTATCAAACTTGTTCTCGGTGGTAATTTATAACAACAACAAAATTTACTAAAGACATTAACAATTCGTACATTACCTAATGCTGCTCATGCTTCCAGTTTCTGATCCAAGCTTACATCTCTCCAGCTGGCTAGCTACAATCTGACGTTCAGCCTCAAGTTCTCGAGTCAGTCTCTCAAACTGCAGTTCCTGAAAAAATAAATTAAATCATTTGCTTTGACTTCTCAAGATTAAGAAGGATTTTCAACACATAAAAATACAATTTGTGTAAGAACTATTAGCATAATACCATATAAGGAAGCTTTTGTTTTTTTCCCTTTTTCAACACATTCATGGTTCAAATTTTTGGGGTGACACCCATTTTTTCATTTACCCTAATGATATAAGTCATAGAATGAGATGGTTTATCAGGAGTGAAATTTCCAAATACATTAAATAATTTAGGTCTACATAGTTTACAAAGACATCTTAGAAGCATCTTACTAAGCTGATCTAGCTATCACAAGTACAATTTGCATTACTGAAAAGCAGAAGCAAAGTTCTGTGGATGATCATATGGTGACATAAGCTTCTGTATTTAAAAAAACCAAACAACCATCAGAGTACATACTAGTGAAGTAAACTGAATTAAAGGTGTGTTGTTATGGACTGAGCACAGCTTAATTTCTGCATTTAATGATGTGCAGCAGGGAAACTCAAGTAGTTTTGGACAAAAGCTGTGCTAAAAATCCTACCTAATTCAATGTGTTTCCTTTTATTCTGTCAAGGAAACCAAGCCAGTTCTACCAGATAAGATTAATGCACAGAGCTTATAAAGGCACTTACGAACAGGTTTTGTTTTCATACACAAGAGATTTTATTAAAAACAAACAAACAAACAAAAAACCCACAAACAAACAAAACCAAAAAACAAAGACAGAAGTAAAATCAATACAATTAAAATCCCCACAATTTCTTAAAGAGCTACATTTCCCACATATTGCAGCACTACTTTTATCAAATAAAAAACTGAGATATTTTTAGGGAATTATGTTTGTTGTAAATTTGCCAAATGTTGCTGTCCTTTCATTTCAGTCATAGTTACATTATGTCATTTTCACGTGTAAACAGAAAAAAAAACTCTCCTGCACTCTTTCTTTGGGTTTGTTAGAGACTAAAGGAGAAATATTTGAGAATTCACTTTTTATATAATTCCTATATCCACACAAATGCATTCATTATCATCTCTCTTCCTCTTTTCTTCCCCCACCTCTCCCCCCCCAAATGACCTCTCTGTAATGCAGAGGTATGAGGTCTTGCCTGGCAGAACAGCACTGGAAATTACAAGAGTCATAGCTTACATCCACCAAGTGCCACTGAAGAACTTTCTATATGAGAGAAAGGAAGAACTGGTATAAGTAGAGTAGGATTCAGAAGTCTTCATTCTGTCTGCTATCTAAAACCTCTGACCATGAAGCCAAGGTTAAATGAAGGTATTGGACTTTCCAAATCTCTGAAATGAGGCAAACTGTAACTGAAATGGAAGCAGGGACTGCCTGGTGGTCATTCTACTTAATTCAACTGGATCTCTTTGCTGCTCTTGCTTTTAACAGGGAATAACTTCTGTCCTGCACTACGAGTAAGGGGAAGTCCATGTCGGTTAGGTACAGCACAAAATAGCCAGTGTACACTTAATTTGCCACTGACTATTTGACAAACCCTGCTTAATAGTGAATTTATTATTCCAAGGGAAACTATACAGAGTACAAGGATACCACTGAATTGATGTAAAGGCCAAAACACCATTATCCACTGAATTTCAACAGTGAATGAGTAATCAATAGATAATAGTTCTCTGCACATTTTTGTAGTATGCAGAAATGTCTTTTTCACTGTTGTTTGAAGATAGGACTATTAAAAATCACCTAACAGTGATCACCTATTTCATATATACCTACTTCACAGACAGTATTTCTCTCACCTAGAAGAATCAATTGTCTGAAAAGCTGCAGAGACTGTTCATCACCTTTCCAAGAGTTATTACTCAAATTCTGGTCTTGTTTGCATAAAATAATACCCTTAATGCAGAACGGATTGTAACAGAAATATTACTAAATTGTTGAAGAATGAAAAATCAAAGTGGTACAGCATTTGCTATGCCAGCATGGTTCTATCAAAGCATGCAAGCCCTGAGAAATTTTGATAGCATAAAATACCAAAGAAAAATCAAACTGAGCATTATGTTTACTTTCAAAATAAAAGCAAAAGCTTCAACAGCTATTCTGTTCAACTGTGTTTTTAAAGTTATTTGATTCTATCATGACAATGCACATTTTGGTGCTTAGCACAGCTTTTCATCCAGCCAGTTTACTTCCTGCCATCCAGGGGAGGCAGGTCAGAGGTGCTCTCTGCTGCAGCCTAGCAGGGGCATTTGTTTCACCCACCCAGTAAGAAGACACAGCTGTCCCCATAACGTTGCTAAAAAAATGTAAGAACCAAGGACTTGGGAGCAAACGCTCCTGACTGTATTGTCACTTGCCTTTTCCTAGACAAATTAGTGTAGCTTATTGTGTCATTTTACTGTAGTAAGGGTTCAAACAACATCTCTCCAGCTCCCTTTTGTCCATACTACAAGCCAACTAAATACAGAAATGCCTTCAAGTCTATTTTACTGAAATACTTTAAAAAAAAGAAAAAATTGTTTTTTTCCCCCTTTCAACTGTCTTGACTGTATATCTTCTCATATATTTTCTATGCTTTGTATTACTTCAATTAATCACTCTTGTTGATAACTTTTCCAGACATTCTGCATTTCCTCAACTAGCACCCTTTTCTCACAATTGCTTGACCTAGAGAACATTTTTTTGCTCAATAGTCCAGTCTCTCTTCTATTCTTCACTCTGCCATTTATTTACCTCTCCTACTTATTCCTTTCTGTTTCCTTCTGCTTTCTCTTTTTTTCATTTCATAGCGCTCTTCATGACTCATTCTCCACTAATCTCTTTCAGTCTTACTATACTAACTGCTACTCTAGCAAATGCCATAAACTGATTGGTTTAAGGACTCTAGCTCTCTCTCTCTCTCTCATTCTGGACCCTCATTGAGGAAACTCTGCTCTTCTTAAGACACAGAAATTAATGTTTTCTGGTTTCACTCCTGCATTATTTAAGTCCTGCCCTGCAGAGATGACTGGAAAAGGGCAGCTGTGTTCCTTTCTTGTGAAGCAGGGAACAGGGATGTGCTGGATCACTTAAGAAAGAAATAATCTTGGGTTTATAATGTATAAAAAGTGTCTAGAATACATGAACAGTAACTTCATTACTTTCATTACTTCATTACTATAATTTGTTACTTTTTCTTAATTAATTGTCTTCTGTCGGTTGCCATCAGAAGTTAGGAATGAAAAGAAGAAGATGAAAGGTGGGGAGGTGGGATATGTGAAGAGCCAAACAATTATTACTTCAAAAATTATAATCTACATTAAATTTAGTAATCAACTGTGTTAGGTATTATCTTATGTGATGACAAAGGTGCATGTCCACAGGGTTGCCTTTGGAATGAAAGAAGAAAAGAAGAACGTACATAAGAGTTGCAGGTCTGCTATCCCTCTGTATCAAGATTCTCTGGCAAAAAGCAAATTAATAAGCTTCCGTCTCTTTGTTTGGGAAGCAGTGAGAGTGACTAATATTTGAATAAATCCTTATGTTTAGATTTCAAGCAGCTGTCACAGTACAAGAAGACAGAAACCAGAAATAGTATTTGCTTACATTTTTAAAAAATAATCACTGAACCTGACTCCATCATTTGTCTTATTTGTTGTGTTTATAATAATTTTCACCAGTTCATGCCATGTTGTGTTATCTTCACAACCTTCTATTATTTATCTGAATCAAGCTAATCAGAACATCAAAATTAAAAACAAATTCCTACTCACTGATTATGCAAATCTGTTGTCAAGACAATTGCAGAATGAAGAACAGCCAAAACTACATTGCAACATCAAAATTAATTTACATAATGACACGTCAAGTGCAGCCTCATGGACTGTGCTACAAAGGGCAATAATGCCAAAGCAAGTGCCCATGTAAAGGCACTGCAAAATGCAATGACCAGCCTGGCAGCCCTTAGCACGTGGCACCATGAAGGGTGTGGGAGTGGGAAGCCAGTAGAGAGATCAGAAATATTGATGAGAGAAATCCAGAGAAATCACTCAAGAGAGCAGCCTGTAAAGGGAGGAACTTCATGATAACTTTATCAAATTGTTTTGACAAAGAGTATTTATCTGCTAGGGCCTGAAGCCATTTAGGTATTTGTCCACTACTGTTGTTGGGCTTTTTTGAAAAAAATATTCATTATTCCATAAAATTCTATAAAATATTCCAATTGGGTATGCTTGTTTTTTCAGTGTGAGTTTTTCTGTTTTATCTATTCTCTGCAGTCACCAAAGCTTCAAGCAATAATAAGACTTAAGTCAGGTCATAGCATTTCACAGTGATGCAGACACTGAACAAGCACAATGGAAATCTACAGAGCCTTCAGACAAATTAGGAAATCCTGAGCTCAGGGCACAGCAAATCAAAGGGCATTTCATTATTTTTTTATGCTTTATATCTGCTTAACCATCTGTATTGACCCACTTGAATGTTGGGAAAGGTAAAATAGGTCAGAAGAAATTTGGCTGATATTTGGAGCTCATCTCAATTTACTCTGTCCTTTACAATCTTAAAGTAATCCTTCAATTCTTTCACACAGAGATGTGTATTGATGCTGAGCAAAAGATGCAGCAAAGGCAGTAGAGACATTAAAAAAAAGTCAATTAAAAAAAAAAAATATCTAAATTTAAGCTGAAAAGTCTTTCGAAGTTTCTGGATTCCCAAAAGTCATTAGGTCATAACAATAAAAGAGGAAAAGTGTTTAGCTTTTGATTGCAAATATGCTATATAAAAACAAATTGGAGCACTGGTGATCATTTGAATCTTCAAATACAGGCAAATAAGAGCACTGAGGTAGAGTTGGGAATCCCTGGTGAGATGAATAAAGAAAGGCTGATTACAGCTACACAAACAAATAAATCATCTCCTGGATTGAAGTCTTTCAAAGGAGTATCTTAAAATCCACAGAACTTCAAAAAGTACACAGGCTGTAGAAATGTACAACATTGGCTCCATCTTGTTGCAACCTGTTAAACAGGAAAAAACGTACCTCAAACAATGTCACAAGAAGTATGTGCATATTGTTATGCACATCCTATGGCATCATGTCTAATTCCATACACTGCACATTGGTAACAAACTATTCTTAACCTATCATACTGAACACACAAAAGTAGCTAAAATTAGAGCACATGCAAAACAGCAAAACCTAGGAAAGTTTAACTTGGCAGAAAACTAGGGATAGATAGTATCAGACACAAACCAGACTTGACAGCCCATGTTGTAACTAGAAGGAAAACAAAATGTCTTGATGCTTTCAAACAGGATAAAAACATCACTAGCAATGCTCTTATCCATCTAACAATAAATGTTCCAACGCTTCAAAACTGGCCTTTAGAATGCACCATTCAATACCTTCCACTTTCTCTACTTACTCCATAGCTGGACTGTGTTTTCACTTGCTCTGTTCTTATCCTTTTTCACTGGATTGTTTCACTAAATAACATGGGGGTCATGGAAAAAGCTCACAAAAAGGTAATCAGATAAGCAGAGAGGTGGCAAATTCAGAAACTCAGCGGTGGGTATGTATGTTATTGCAGAATCTTAATGGAGGGATGACTGCAAAAGTTTCCAGGTAACATCAACCTGAAGGAAGCAATTCAGACACTGGAGCGCAGGAATACCATTCAGAGGAACTTTGATTAGTTGGAGGAATAGGCCAACAATAGTGTCATGAAGTTCATGAAAGAAAAACATACAGTCCAAACCAGAAGATGGAATCCTATGTAACAGTACAGCATCACCCACAAACAGGATCTGGGGGTTATGATTCAGCAGTACATTCCTGTGGTGACAGTGGCCAACAGCTTATTTCACCACACTAACAGAAGAGTCGCTAACAGAACAAGGAAATGATTGAAGTAATTATTCACTTTCATTTGGTTCTCCTGAAGCTGCATCTTGAGTACAGTTTTGGGCCACCAGGACAAGATCTGACAGGATTTTGAAGCAAGACCACCAGAGGGCCACAAAGAGAGAAGATTAAAGCACACGATGTACAAGAAGCAGTTGAAGGAATTTGGTTTGTTTAGCAAGGAGAGGAGACAGTCCAGGGAGGATCTGTATCATAGAATCATTAAGGTTGGAAGAGACCCCCAAGATCAGAGATCCAACCTTTGACTGAACACTACAATGTCAATTAGATCACAGCACTAACTGACATGTCTACTCATTTCTTGAACACTTCCAGGGAAGGTGAGTCTGTTTTAATGTTTAACCAACCTGTCAGTGAAGAAATTCTTCCTGATGCCAAATATGAACCTCCCCTGATGCAGCTTGAAACTATGTGCTCTTGTCCTCTCACTAGCTGCTGAAGAGGCTGACCCCCATCTGGCTACAACCTCCTTTCAGGCAGTTGTGGAAAGCAATAAGGTTTCCCCTGAGCCTCCTTTTNCCCAAGATCAGAGATCCAACCTTTGACTGAACACTACAATGTCAATTAGATCACAGCACTAACTGACATGTCTACTCATTTCTTGAACACTTCCAGGGAAGGTGAGTCTGTTTTAATGTTTAACCAACCTGTCAGTGAAGAAATTCTTCCTGATGCCAAATATGAACCTCCCCTGATGCAGCTTGAAACTATGTGCTCTTGTCCTCTCACTAGCTGCTGAAGAGGCTGACCCCCATCTGGCTACAACCTCCTTTCAGGCAGTTGTGGAAAGCAATAAGGTTTCCCCTGAGCCTCCTTTTCCCCAGGCTAAAAACCCCAGCTCCCTCAGCCCCTCCCCATAGGACTTACTGTCTAGACCCTTCATCAGCTCTGCTGCCCTTCTCTGGACACACTCCAGCACCCCAATGTCCTTCTTGTAATGAGGGGCTCAGACCTAGACACAGCACTCGAGGTGTGGACTCACCAGTGCTGAGTACAGGGGGACAATCTCTGCCCTGGTCCTGCTGGCCACATTATTTTGTATACAGGCCAGGATGCCCTTGGCCTTCTCAGCCACCTGGGCACAGGGCTGGCTCATGGCCAGCTGGCTGTCAACCAACACCCCCAGGTCCTTTTCCAATAGGTAGCTTTCCAGCCACTCTCCCCCAAGCCTGTAATGATGCCTGGGGTTGTCACAGAGTTTTTTTCCTTAACGGGGGATTATAGTGAACACATTACCAGACTCTTGCCAGACGTATGAGGCAGACACAGGCAAGTTGCAATGAGGCAAATTCTAACTGGGTATAAGTTAAAAAACAAACAAACAAACCCCAAAACCCCAAAACAAAAACCAAAAAACACCCCACCAAACCAAAAGCAAATCCACAAATAATATAAATAAACAAACAAAATTAACCCCCCCCCAAACAACAACAACCAAAAAAAAAACCCCAAAAACAAACAAAAACCCACCCAAACAAAACAAAACAAAAAAACCCACACCCAAAACAAAACAACACATCAAGAGAGGTGAAACACTGGAACAGGTTGCCCAGGTA
>VXBX01008295.1:394939-457946 GCA_013400415.1 Scytalopus superciliaris
GAAAATACTAGAGACAAA
The DNA here is from genome assembly GCA_013400415.1 of Scytalopus superciliaris. NCBI lineage: Eukaryota > Metazoa > Chordata > Aves > Passeriformes > Rhinocryptidae > Scytalopus > Scytalopus superciliaris. The sequence continues at coordinate 394,958 of VXBX01008295.1, forward strand.
TCACTAAAAATACTTCTTCTGACTCAGCAGCCACAAACTTCCCTCCCTAATGGCTCTGAATTTCACATGACAGCTGAAGACCATCTCTCTCCTTGGCTAATGGCAGGGACTCGGCTGACAGTAGCTTTTTTGAAGGACTTTACCCATTTGACTGAGTATCAGTTAGATGGGAAATTACTGAAAAAGTGTCATAGCCCAGCAGTTTAGGGCTGTGCCCAGAAAATGGCTCTGAATGCCAGAGAGAGACAGACAATGAAAAGCAACTGAGCTCCTGTCCAGAAAGAGGTGAGAAAGAGAGCACAGACCAAGCACAAAGATGAGAATCTGCTCCTCACAGAAAGCCACAAGGAACCACTTCTATGCTCAACTCTCAATCTGAAAACTGCAAAACTATTTCCTGTGGTCTGGGGATGTTCATTTGTTTAACATCTCTGCTATCAGATCTTTCTCTTTTAATTCTTTGTCTTTACTGACAATTAACCATGTCTTGCAGAAGAATAATTTTTTAGGGTTTTTGTGTTAAGTTTCTAGCAACAGACTGACTTTTGCATTGCTTAAAGGCAAACTTGTGAGAACTAACAGCCTCAAAAATCTAACCAATTAGAATGTTAACATGATTAAAAGGTTCATGCTAGACTGGGCCCAGTCATAAAACACTGACCTTTCCAAAGATAAGCCATTAACAGGAAAAACCCCACAAGTGTGTAATATCACCTCTTCAGTTTTATGTTGTTGTCTACATTTTAGTCAACAGCACCCCTCTGATAGTATCAATGTTGGAGAAATCTTAATCCTCTATGCAAGAGAATTTGTATCAGGTTTTGGCATGTCCCTTTTGCCCATTAATAAACTCTGCACTTAAAGTTGAAAGAGTTGGAAGCACAGAAAAGCAAACTCAGTACTGGACTGAGTCAGTTCAGGCAGGAAATCAAAGTACAACTGCCTGTTACTGTTAAAATAACATTACCAATAAACTTGCTAAAAAAGAAAAAAAAAAGAAACAAAGGAATGAAAAGTCAAGCAACAGAGGCTAACTCAACTATATTAGACTTTGGATTTACTACCAATTCCAACTGTGCAGGATTTATTATCAATTCCAACTGTGCAGTGGCTTCACAAAATAGAAATAAGCAACTGCACAACCAGGGCTGTAACAGAGATGCTGCTACTTACTATATAGTTTGCTAGGCCCTCCTGCAGGCTGGACAAGCAGCCTGCCTTTTTCCCACCATGGAAGCCAACATCATCTTCAAGCCACTGTTCATGCAAATCCAACAAGGAATGGGTACATGTTCCAGCTGAAATAGCCCTGGGCATATGCCAGAACAAGAGCCTGTACTAGAAAGTAAAGGCATCTTCTGCCCTCAAGTTTTCAAATTGACTGTTCAGTACCATTCCAGATGTGAATATCCTTACACAGCACTTGTGCAATGCTAAGACAATGGCAATAATCAGTATTAATTTCTTTATTACACAATCAAAATATCTGAACATATGGTGCACACCTGCTCAGACTTCTACATCCTTTCCTACCACAGAAGGGAGAGGTGTCCCAGCTCTTAGCTTCTCTGACAACTTCTAAAGCTGTGAAAGTTATTTGGCTCCAACATATTTCATTCCACTGCGAACAAAACTTTTAGAACTGTTCTTAGCAGGAATTGCATACAACTGTGATAATTCCCTGGCATCTTATATGTATAGGTGTTTTTCCTGTCGACTCTCAGGTTCTCATTTGCTCCACTGAACTGCAATAAAATCAAGGACTTTTGCTGAATAACTCAGCCATGCACACTGTCATTAAAAAAATGTTAGACACAGGGTGTATTAAGTAGAGCCTTACTTCAACTGACATGAAGTTGTGTTTCAAACTATTTTTTCTTCCAGATCCTTAAAGCTGCACATTTTTGTGGTGCCTAAGACTGACAGAGATGTGTTGCATGTATTCACAACTGAGAGAACAAAGTTCCTGCTTTAATTTGCAGGTTAGCTTTTTCAAAAGCAAATTACTGGAAGAAACATTCTAAGAATGCCATACAAAGACCTTGATCTCTGGCAAAAACTATCCATAATGGGATGAGTCCCATGCCAAGGATCTTCTGAAAGGATCTCTTTGGATCTCACAAATAAATATTTAAAATTCGTCATTAAAATTTCTACAATATTATCTACTAAAATAAAGGAACTTCCCCCACAAACAATAACCTCTTCCATATACAGATTGAAATGTAGGGATAGTAGTTTCCATCAGCTGTATTGCATACTCAGTCATCTGAATGACCTGCCCAGTGTCAGCGTTTTAAATCTAGTGCATGCTGTTAGATCAAGGCTTTCCATTTTTTGTTAGTTTTGCCTCTCATTGTAGGCTAAAGCCAGCCCCTAATTATTTAAAATACAGATATATGTACAATCTGTATACATATGAATTCGCATACATGCACACACAAATGAGGCATATTAGTATCATGGACCCCTACATAGAAGGCTGCTTAAAACATGGAAAGAGAGCATCTACTTGAAGTAAGTATGCTACTAAAAAGTGTGTCAGGACTTCTGCTTTAGTAGGTTATTAAGATGAATTTTTACCAATGACAGAAAGATGGTTTATCACATCTCGCTGTCAGTCACTTCAGGGATTCAACAGCTAGAAGACTAAACATGGGATTTTTTTCAGAAAAATAATAAGAAAAAATAAATTGTACCTCCTGCTTACAAATATTTTAATGAAGAAATTGCCTAATGTACTGAACATTAATAGCTGGTATATAAACAACTCTTACCTGTATAATAAAATCACTGAAGTAATTCCAACTTTGCCTTGAACTTCCAAAATGCAAGATGTACACATATGGTTGAATTAGCTCAGTTACTCAGAAATCAGTGGAGTAATACCAATGATAGATTTGGCCCATTATCTATCTGCACAGCACAAATGAATAATGCAAATGTGTATGCAAAGGACCATGAAATATCTCAGCTTAGCTGTGCATTTAAAATGTATCACTAACTTTCAGGTTCTTGAAATATTTATCAACCACGGGAGGTTCCACTGAGAGCACACTCTATTAGGGACTTCACTGAATTTTTATTCTTACACCTGACTCCGAGGGCTTTGGAAAAGGAGACTGGAATTAACTGCTGAATCAACTTCAGGTACTGCTCTGACACCACAGGCTTCAGGAACACTTCATGAGTGTTTTTGAGTCACTTTAATGTTCTTCCCCCAGTCGAGACCAACTGGGGTCTTTATGCAGCACATCTTAGAGGGAGAGGAGGAAGGTAACAAGTTTCTGGACATGACTTCAGAAGCCACTAAAATTAAACTGTCTGCAATTAGAAAGCTGCTACTGAAAGAATCCACAGTAATGAACATGCTTAAAGACACCACAGTCAACTGAGTACCACATAACAAGTTAAACAGCCTTACTAAAATCCAGTCTAGTTTGTGATGATTAGTTGAATCAAGAATGAACAAGCTTGGCTCATTTGTCTACAGTTTTTAAACTACTGAGCACTAGTCAAACATTTAATTAGTTTCACTAAACTTTTTTTTTTTTTTTAAATAAAATTTGTTCTTGAAGTAAGTACAATAGTCTCGTTGGTCTGTTAAAGATGGGAACATATGAAGAATGATTTTTTTTTTTAAATGATGGGTACTCTAGATTATATATATTAAAAAAAAAGAAGTAAAAACAAAACACAAAAAGCCCCAGCATTTAGCTTAACACTGAACAGTTAAACCAGTTCAATGTAGAAAATCTTTAATTTCTTATTTTAACTGACAAAAACTAACTATATTGGAAGAAAACTCCCTCAAAGTCATAAAATTCATTATGCAGTCACTTAGTAAACAGTGTTACTCCACAATAATACATTCCTGCAATGTTTTGAGTCAGGAATAGTACATAAAAACAACCTGCTCTAAAAACTTTTTGTTGGTAGGAAGTACTAGACACTGGGTGGCTTGTTTTTACATTTTATATATTTCATTCAATTCAGCCAAAAGATCAAACTAGTAGATAAACTGTTACCTTAACAAGTATACAGATCAGATCTGTGTCAGAAAAGGCTTTTGAAACTTTTTTCACACAAGTGACTTCCACATGAAATTAATTTGTTTAATCCCTTGAACAGTCAGCCACATTTCCCTGGGCCTTGGGCAGCACCAGATGCAGGTCATAACCATGCATTATTTTTACTATCTGTAATGAATTTCAAATTAGCTCAGCCATCGAAAAAAATCTACCTGAAAAGCACAGCAAAGTCTTAAAGGTTAAATATAATTATAAAAGCTGCATACTCCCTTCTCACCTATCTAAGACTGTAATCTGAAAAGAGAGAGACATCACCACAGTGAACTATGTAGTATTTACTGAGACCGTTTTCCAGGATGAAAGTACAAAGCAACAGGTCTGTAAGCTCAAAAGCAGGCACCTACGGAAATACATTTTTGCACAAGCAAGATTAGTCTGTTGAAATATTTTATCTCGGTGGAACTACTGATTTTCTTAATTATTTGCTGTAGATGGGTTGAAACAAGAAATAAGCGCAGCCAAAACAAGGGTTGCTGAAGAAGGACACGAGGGATTTTGGTAAAACAAGACACTAAAGAGTAACATTTACTTTCTTGCCTTTAACGTGAACTCTAAAATCTAGCCAGTTATTCTACCCATTTTCTCTTGGGTAATCAGACTTACAGCATTTTGAAGTCCAAAACCACCCCTAACCCCCTCAAAAGCGACCCCTTAAAACAAGTTTAAAACCTTCCCACGAAGCCCTCACATTTCACCTCAAACAAGCGACGCATCTTCAACGCTTTACCTTTTGTCGCCCACTTGCAAGGTAACCTCCCGACTCCCTTCAGCTGCGCCCTGGGAAGCGTCCTCACCGCCGGGCCGAGTTTCCCTCCTCTCGGGAGCGGCAGCTCGAGCAGCTCTACTCTTTCTTTTCCTGTTTGTTTTGTTTTTCCTTTCTTTCTTTCTCTTCTCCTTCACCACTTACAAAGAGAAACTTGGGAAAGGAACCTGGAGGCGCGGGCGGACCACAACAGCGGCGGCGGCGGCAAAAGGCAGCCGGGGCTGCTCTGCGCTGTTCCGCGGGCAGCACCAGCATCAGAAGCAGCACCAGCACCACGAGAAGCAGCAGAGGCAGGAGAAGCTGCAGAGGCAGCACCAGCACCAGAAGCAGCAGCTGCCGCCGGCCCGACGGGGCAGCGCGGGCGGGCCGGGGAGGCGGCTCCGCCGGGCACAAAGGGCTCCATGGCAACGCTGCCGAGCCCCCCGCGCCCTCCTTCAGGCATCGCCTCGTCACCGCCGGACCCGCCCCCGCCGCGGCGACCGCGACACGGCATCTCGGAAACAGCCGCCGGGCACAGCCCGCAGCCCCTGGCGCGGCCACGTGTCTTCAGCACCGGAGCGCAGATCAGTCTTCACGTGTGTGTGTATATGCATTTAGGTCTTCTAACTGAGAGGGAAAGTCCCTAAGCTACTGACTGAACAAATCAGAGGGCTGGGCAAACACCGACCATACGAAGTTCAACATGGGAAAGTGATTCTGCACCTGGATGTTTGTACAGACTGGGGAATGAGATGCTGGAGAGCAGTGCCATGGAAAGGGACCTGGGGGTCCTGGTCGATGGCAAGTTGAACGTGAGCCAACAGTGCCCTGGCAGCCTGGAGGGCCAACTGTGTCCTGGGGGGCATCAGGCACAGCATCGCCAGCCAGGCAAGGGAGGGGATTGTCCCACTCTGCTCTGCACTGGGGCGGCCTCATCTTGAATATTGTGTGCAGTTTTGGGTGTCACAATGTAAGAAAGGTATTAAGCTGTTAGAAAGCATCTAAAGAAGGGTAACATGGATGGTGAAGGGTCTGAGGGGAAGCCATATGAGGAGCAACTGAGGTCACTTGATCTGTTCAGCCTGGAGAAAAGGAGACTGAGGGGAAACCTCATTGCAGTTTGCAACTTCCTCATGAAGGGAAATGAAGAGGCAGGCACTGATCTCTTCTCTGTGGTGACAAGTGACAGGACCCGAAGGAATGGCATAAAGCTATTTAGGTTGGATATTAGGGAAAGGTCCTTCACCCCGAGGGTGGTTGGGCACTGAACAGGCTCCCCAGGGAAGTGGTCACAGCACCAACCCTGACAGTGTTCAAAGAAACATTTGGACAGCACTCTCAGGCACATGGTGTGATTCTTGAATCTGTCCTGTGCAGGGCCAAGAGTTGGACTTGAAGTTCCTTGTGGGTCCTTTCCAGCTCAGGATATTCTATGATTCTGTTAACCTCAGCATAGCACAACTTCACACAATTAAATAAACCCCACATTATTTACCTTATCAGTCTATAACACTATAAAACATTTATTTTGGGTCATAGGGGTTTGTTTTTAATTTTTATTTTAAGCTTCTGCTTTGCTGGTGACTGTAAGATCTGAAGCTATCAAACTTTTAAATACATAGTCATCTAGAAAATAAAATTTACTTACACACAAATTTTTAGAAGTGTGTATAGCAGTAAGTGTCCAGGTTACAAGTTAAGGGAGAAGTGCTTGGCCCAGCCTCCAGCAGGGACAACTCCAAGGCTGCAAAGCACCTTGTAACAAAAAACTTGATGTACAGGATTCCTGCCACTGAAAGCAGCAAGAGTTTGCGTGTGCCCTGAAGTCTAAGAGCTCTTGGATCAAGGATCAAGACACCAAAGGTGGAAATGAAGCTCAGCCAATATTCATGACAAATTTCTACAATGCCATGCAAGACCTCCACAGGTGTAATTGTGCCCATAAAAGATAACTTGTTCTTCGCCCTGGTGCAAATTATTCAACTATTCTGCTGAAGTCAAAAAGACTTGCTCCTGAGAATTTCTTGCTGAACTACCTTATTCATTCCATGCCTTTCTGTTGGTCAACACTTGTGAGATCTGAACAGTGATGTAAAACAACTGTTCCATTATTTTGTATGCAAAGATCCTGTCAGGCAAAATAGCCTTCCATTTCATGTAAATATTAAGCTTCATATTCAAATAGTTCATGTGAATCAACTGTCAGCTTAGACTGCAAAATGAGCCCTTCCCAAGGTTTTTAATGAAACAAAATATAATTATTATACCCATCCTAATTTTAAAAACTGTCAGAGCACACAGCCTTTGTTATTTGCTGTTAATGTTTAGGTAAAAGGCTGCAGGGCTGGACTAGGGCTTGCAGTTCAGCCTTTTCTTTAGAATTCCATATTCAATCCAGATCTTAAAGAACAGCTCCTTTCTGCTTACAAAGAGCCACCCCTTCCTCTGAACCACAATGACACATACTTAACATCCCCTATCATTAATATTTACCACTACTGACTGGAGTCATAAAATTGCAGTGCACATTTCAGTAGTGTTCTCTCAAAATGTCACAATGAAGCTGAGGTCATTTTTGCCTGATTTGATAGGACACGGCATATGCACTGAGGAAGGAAGAGAGGCATTTCAGGATCTGAAGGGATTAAAAAATGCTGACTTGGCTCCTACCAATCTTCCCCAGTTTACATGCACTCCCTGGGGCAGACACAGGTACTGGGGTTGCCCTCAGCTTCCTCCCAAAAGGGAAGAGAGGAAAGAAACAGAGAGCACCAAAGCAGGTTCAAAGGTTTAAGCATTAGAAACTTCTTTTAAACACCTGATGAGGCCAATGAAATAATAGTAGTAACAACAACAACAATAATAAAGGACATAATTGACTATTTTCCCCAGGAACTTTTGGAAGGGGAAAAGCCCAACAGTTAACTGTATTTCTAAACTTTCAAGGAGGTAAAATCTTGGTGGGTGCAATGGATAAGTCCTTTATTTTAGCTCCTGAATGGCCAACCTACCAGCTTCCTTGTAACTCTGCCAAGCTGTAAGTGTCATTTAAGGATAGCAATACAACAGTTTATTGTTGTTCTCCACTGCTGCTTCGGATGTAGAAAGAAGACTGTTTATGATACATTAAAGGTCACAAATAAATGGCAATTTAATAGAAAAAAATCTACTCCACATGCAAGAATATATGAAAGGGGTAGTTAATTACACAGCAGCCTAAACATGTTTTTTTTTCATTAAAATACTGTGAACTGTTTCATTTCAATGTGCTAATAGGCATCACCATGTCAGGAAAGCCCTGCACAACACACAGGCAAATTTAACCTATCAATACAATTCCATTCTCATTGCCAAAATCAATCATTGGCATTAAAATGGATTGCCACATATTCATGAAAGGATTGTTCAACCATTTGACATTTGTGCAGATTGCTATCTTTATACAAAGGGATCCTACCTCATAAAACTGATTGATGAAAGTGGAAGAAAACTATTTCCCTTTTAAACCCATACGCTGTTCCTGTAATTAGAATACATACTTTTTCCAAATCACAGAAATTCCTACACACTTTAAATTGATCAATTCCTGATGAGGTTTGATTCATCGTATGCTGAAGCCATGCAAACTTGGAGAGTTTGGACAGGCAGAAGAAGAAAGAAACTGCACAATATAGTCCTGAAGTACTGGAAGAAAAGGAAAACTACCTTAAAGTTGAAATGCTGAGACAGGAGATTAGGTGCATGATTTTTCTTTTGCTCATGCAGCACTTGAATGATTATCTTTGAATCACAATTGAGTGTTTTTATGTTAACATCCACATCTCACTTTAATCTACACATATGCACATTCCCATCCTTTTCATGTTGGTTCTTCAAGAATCATTTAAAGCATCTCCAAATATCAAGAGTGTAGTGAGTAGGTGGATTCTTTGTGATTTGAATGAAAACATCAATACTCATATCTATGTTCTCAGAAGAGATCAATCTAAACATTTCAAGGCAGTTGTACTAAGGGCAGAGTTAAGGGCTAGTTTCTGATATCCCAAATGTGTCTAGTGAGCCAACACAATTCATGCACAGGAGAAACTGCTGTACAAAGTAGGAATAAAATTATTTCATTTAAACTCACACAAGCTGGATTCATCTGGTAGTGGTTTCTATGGGGTTGCAAGAGGGTTTCTTTTCCTCCTAAACCCTTTCTAGGGGATATTCAGCTGTTCTTCTGCTTGACAATCTATGCATATGCAGAGATTACTCAAGAATCTTTCCTTTCTCTCTGTCAACTTTTTCTGGTCTGCGACACTAAAGTTACCATGAAATAGCCCTGCAAGTACTGCAAAACTTCAGATGTTTCTCAGACACACAGGCCTCCATCACACTCTAACTGTGTTTTACTCGTGTTTCTCTCTTGATTTGATAACCCTGTGGGGATGACCACTCTAAGAATAAGTAAGGGGTTTGTGTGATACTGGGCATGGTAGCTCTGCAGATCCCTACAATTTCTCTTCCATTACATACTCAGCTCAGGCAAATTGTATAAATAGGGAATTTTTTTCTTGCATAATAAATGCCTTTCTTGGGGTCTGAATAGACAGTAGTAGATAGTACTTACTTCCACCAATTGTGCTCTTTATGTTGTATAACACTAATGAAAGCAAAATTACTTTAAAGTAATATTACATGCCAAAGAGTCTTTAACATGTACTCTGTTTGCAGGAATAACCAATTCAGTAACAGTAAGAAAGAAGACAGCATGCCTAAGCACAAGAAGATTTGCTAATCAACTTTGTTAAAAGTGCTACCAAGACATTTCCTACTACTTTGTAGCAGCTTTGTAAGTGTTCCTGAGAGTTTTTTTTTTAATTCTGCAGAATATGAGCCACTTTTAAGTCAGACAGTGGAAATCAAAGGGTTGAGAAGGGTTGGGCACTTTCATGGCTTCCGGGAAACCAGAAGTAAAGCTTGCTCTGATTCCTGTAGGAACAGATTTAGGTCAGTTAGAATTTCCATGGGAAGCTAACACTTATGGAACTACTGTACTTAAATTCCAACTAAGTGGGTTAGTGTTAACTTCTCCAAGTTACAAAAGGATTTTCTGTATACATTTTTCAGAAAAAAATTTGAACATTAAGGTTTGCAATTTAAAAAGTTCCTTGTAAGTCTCTAGCCAGATTTCTAATAGATGTAAAGTTTAATTAATTGTGTGTCATGTTTTCTGTTTTAAAAGTAAAGTTATCCTTCATGACAATCAAATCTGGAAGTGTGATCTGCTGGGGCAGTATGATAAAGTCAAACATTGAAAATATGGGTGAATTCTGAAAAAAAAAAAAAAGGAAAGAAAATAAAAAGGATTTTGTCGTTTAACAAAATTTACATTTTTCCACATAACATTTTTTTCCTTTCACCTGTTTTCCTACTGTGGAACCTGTGCTTGTGATGTCAAAGAATTCTTTATTTCTTTTTTGTTTTGACTATTTTAAAAGCAGTATGAAACATTTTAGCATCTTGCTATGAGCTAGGTATATGTCTTCATTTGCAATCATGAAAACACCTCCCCTACTACCTTCAGCCACCTTCATTTTCAGAATTCATAATTTGGAGGCAATACTTTATCATTGCTAGACTGACAAGCAGTCCCATTTATGTGATTCATAAATACCTCTCCGACACATGGAAATGGCCAGCAAAACCCTAAAGGAGGGTTCACCTCTCAGGTTTGTCCAGGTCCCTCTGGATGGACGGCATCCCTTCCTTCTGTAATGTCGACCGTATCACTCACCTTGGTGTCATTGGCAAACCTGCTAAGGGTGAACTCAGTCCCACCATTCATGTTGCCAATAAAAATGCTGAACATCACCAGTCCTGATACCAAATCCTTGAGGAACACCTCTTTGTTGTTGGTCTCCACTTGGATTACCAATTCACTTTCCTCTCACATCAACAAGTTGCTAGTAAAGATTTTCTGATCAAAACTTGATCTTTCATGCCAATTCAGAGTTTGAAGTCTCACTTCACATCCTTCTGATACATAATAGAAGCTAGCTAGCTAGCTTAAAATATTAGAGGAATAGAAAAAGAAACATCACAGTTTAGGCAATGAAAGACCATTTTTCCTAATTAGCAATACTACACAGAAGAACTGATGAAGAAGGGGTGCATGGTTCCCACACACGTTAGCAGAAGAAACCCCTTTGTTAGACCTGCTGTTCTAGGACACCAGCATTTTGCACAATGGTAAGGACTGTAAGGGGGAAAAGTTTTTATATTACATGTGCATTCATATTACACCTCACCTCAACAATACAGAACCACAGAAAACTAAATTAATGAGAGGATATGCTCTGCTGTATAAAATCTTGGGGGGGACAGGATAATGTGTGCTATTTTCTCTTCAAAGATAGAATCTTTTTTAGTTAAAAATTATTGTTTGAATAAAGGAAACATCAGAAGTTGCTGCATTTAACTGCAAAGTAAGTCCAGGGCGGAAAATGGTGCATTGAAAAAAGATTAAATTGATACTGGAACTATCAAATGGAATGTGAAAATGTGTTATTTCAGCCATGTACTCCATTGCTGGTGTGGTGATCAGTGACAGAAATAATTCATCACCACAATGTCTGTAACCCAGCTTCACTTGCTTCATCTTGTATGATGTATACAAGCATCAGTAAAAGTTCAACATCTGTGATGTTGAAGCTTTGTAATAGTCGAACATTATGATGGGTTTTCTATCAAACTAAAAGGAGTTCAAGGCTCAATAGTCTGAACCGCAGAACAGAAACACAGCAGCGGTGTGTGTCATACACACTCTTACATAGTGCCACTTCTTCAGCCTCCAAGTCACTTTGAACAAGTAGAAGGCTTTTAAAGTCTGACTTTGTGTCACAAGGCAAAGAAGAAATACATCCTTTTATCTGCCAATTCATCTCTGACCAGAAATAAAGACTTGCTGATCACAACAGGTTATTTTTCTTCTCATTCTGAATATAAAAATATGGTACTGCTCTGGTAACATGAGGCTACTTTCTGCTTCCAAAAAGATCCTGAAAATCAAATTATGCTTTTGGAGAATGAAGATTTGGGTTTTCAAGCAAACCAGAACATAAACAGGTCAGGAGCTAGTAATCAAAGTAACAACATAACAGAAATCCATAGAAGGAGTGAAGAATATTAACAAACATGCTTTTCATTAGAAAATACTTTTTTGCATCAATTTTTGAATTAAGAAAATCAATCAGAAGTGAAGATATACTGAGAGCAGGAACAGGAAGCAGTAGAAGTTCAACAGAGAGAAGCAGTGCAATCAATTTGACCTTTTGTCAGTCACTTTACCAACTCCGCAGAAATTGGGTATTAAGCAAATGGCCATAAAATAAGTTGAATTATTTAGCAGGTGTGGGAGTTCTAAATCATCCTAGGCCATGATCTACCTGTGTCAGCAAATCCAGCTGCACTGGAATACCGAGTCTCCGAGGCTGCAGCCAAGGTTTGATGGGAGAGCAAGAATAAAGAGTTCTTCCGGACAGAAAAGCCAAAATCTGTGTTCAATTCAATTAGCTAGCAGATGTAACTAAAATTTTAGAGGTAAAAGACAAAAGTGTTTTTAAAGTCAAAGTTATGTGAGGAAATTTTGGGGGAGGATGTGAAGGAGCAAAATAGCTGTTTCAGGCTTCTCTTTGGATAGCTACAAAACTCCACTTTTTGAAAATGACTGTACAGTGCTCATTTTTTGCTATGTATATTTAAAATGGACAATATGAAATCATTGAGCATGGACATAATAATGTTGACAACTCCTCTTTTTTCATGCAAAATTTCTTTGACAGCTTGGCATATAGTTAATCACTTTTTTAAACTGAATGCACCCCGATGCAGTGGACCTAATTTTTTAATCTGTCAGCCAGAATTTGTCATCAACAAACTTTACAAAACTGATTAAATACTTCACTTTTCTTCTCAGGCTTATGCCTTGACAATGGGCTGAAGAAAATGTGTATTTCCAGAAAGATTAATGAGTAATTATTGAGATTAAACTGTTATATAGATTTAATGGATTTATGTATTGGCCATAGAAGTTCTCAGAATAAACGGATGAATGATTGCCATAAAAGAAAACAAGTTAACCTGATCAGAAGGGAGTTGGGGAGGTGAGAGATAAAAAGAGATGAGATAAAAAACTGGGAGTGAATCTGATGTTCAGAAATGTATTTGAGACATTGATACTAACAAGAAAGAGAGAGAGGCACCTGTTAATGACTGCACCCACCATTTCTTTTGGGGTGACAGGCACATTAATCTTCACTTGCTACAGCTGTCGTATCAGGTACAAAATAAATCTGTTTCAGAGAATTCCTTTGGACAATCATGACTCCTTGGTTACTGGGATTTCAGTTTAGGCTTTTAATCAGGTAAGTATAGAGGTGCGGTTTTGATTTTGGTTTGTGTTTGAGGTTTGGGGTTTTTTCCTCCAAAAAGCAACTGGTGCACCTGTTTCCTAAGTTTTTTAAGGCTTTAATGATTTTGGAGAACAGGAAGATGCAGAAGTATGGTGACATACTATTACAGCAAGTATTAAAGGCTTCAACTTCTACCTGTAGAACACCTGGTGCAAAAACCAAATAACAATGCTATGCACACCCAAGAGAAAGCAACTCAGCCAATGATTAACAGACCAATTAAGTTATTTAAACTTCTGATAACATTCCCCAGTCAATAATGCATTCACCCTAATAACCTAACAATGCTACATTTAGATAACATCCTTTCCACACTTTGTCTTCACTCTGCAGCTCCATCTTTTTCATCCTCTCTTCTCAATCACTCCCTTTACATTTTCCTTCCCTTTCACTTTGCTCACCTCCGTCCCTTTACACTAAATCCAGTTCCCTTAAAAATCCCAGTCAACACTCTGCAAGCACACTATTCCCTCTGCTGGCATGTTATGTCTCTGCTTGTTCCTCAAACAAATGCAATAATATTTTGGGGAGAAAAAAACACCTACTGCCCTTTCTGCACACACTGTTGGAGACTATATTGCTAGTTACTTATAGTGCAGCATGCCTGAACAGCAGTAGTATATCTTTTTTTATGTCCAACTTGCTTTCTAACTGCCTCTTTTCACTTCGAAATATGGCACAGGGCAATTAGCACTCCAAAAACCCCAATGCCCCCAAAACACGCAACTACCTCAATTCAGCCTGGAAGCCAGAACTACCATTTCCTGTGCAACACCAACAGGCTGCAATGCCAGACCTTCACTGCCCACCAGAGATCCACATCCCTACCCATGGGCCCAAGGGCTGAATTTCAGCTCTGCTTTGAGCACCCAGTGCTGGCTCCAGCAACCATCAGGGAGCAGCAGGCCTGAGGCTGCACCAGGAGCAGGGAGATTGTGCCTCCAACATGGGCAGGGCAGTGTCCTCCTCAAGCGGGGTGCTGTCCTATGGCATCTCTTTTACTTTTTAAAGGTGACAATACACATCATTGCCTGCAATATTCTTCATCCCACCTTTATGTGTCCTGTAAGCCATGAGAAACTTTGACCCAGTGGATCATTATTTTTGTGTACACAGAGTGCTCCACCATGCTATTTTCTACTGCCTCTTAAGGGATTCCAAGAGATGTTGGTCATTGCCTCTTCCCATGCAGTAATGCAAATGTACTGTCTCCTTTCTTCTTTTGGCAACACATTGTGCAAGAGTTTCTGCTTGTGCCTTGGCCCATGCTGAGCTGTCAGACTTTACAACTTGCCTGGGAGTGATAAATTCAAATTCTGTTCCTAAGGTGCCTTCATATGACGTAATAGCTACCAATAAGCAAGCTGATATACTGGGTGGAAAACATTAGTGGAAACTACCATGAAACTGTCTGGTCTAAGAACTTACTTTTTTATCTGAGACCACATTATCAACTGGAAGATGAAAAGTTACATCATGTTGACCCACATAAGAGCTCAAATTCAAAATACCTGCTGGGAGCAGGCACAAAAAGGTAACAACACATTTTATGGGATATCTTACTAGAGTAGGAAATCTAATCCTGCTAATGAGAACATTTACTGGCTGTCTACATTTATAAGAAGAATGGCTAAAGTCTTCCCTAACTCCTGCCTCCTGAACCAACTTTGAAATAGCTGACAACAGACATATCTCACGGAAGACTGTCTTCTTCCCTTGGTGTCCAGAGGGCTTGGCTTTTGGTGGATAGAGCCTAATTACTGCAAATGAAGCTGCCCTTACACTTTGCTAGTGCCCAGCAGAATTTCTCTCAACTAGGACCTTATGGAGACTACAATCAAGGGCATGACAGAGAACAGGGGCTTGCTCTGTGGAAGAAAAGCAATTGCATCTGCCTGGAAGAATCTTGAGACATATTCTGCATGCATTTTTATAAATTACATTTGAAATTTCCTTCATTATGAGGAAGAAGATGCCTACTGCACATTTCTGAACTAAAAAAACCCCAACTAACTGGCACATGCTGTGTTTCTTCCACTTACAGACTAGGTTGTGCTCCCTGTGACCTGGGGAGAGCAATTCTGCTCTTACTCACATGCAGGCATACCCCAAACATGTCAGCTGGAGTTGTTTAGGAGAACAAAAGAAGAACTGATTCTAATAGAGCAGCTTGGCTTAGACAGCATGCAATTTGGTCTTCACTTACTCTAACAATAAAAATCAATGCAAATAAGTGCAGAATAATGGAAAGAAGTTACACTTGCACATTTTGAAATCAAAGGTCTGAAACAGGTAATTGTTTATGCAACGCTGGTATGCGCGCGTAGCTTCCATACCCATTCCAGGAGTAAATACATGAACAGAAAGTGTTGCACCAATTTAAATTACCTTTACCATATTTGAAAAGAAATTTTTTTGCAAAGGATACCTAGAGATTAATCTGCTTAGAATTTACAGACTATTATACTACTTATAACTGTAGGTAGTAGAGTTTACTAGTATGTGACAACCACCATGTTCTTAGAGACTGCATTAATACAGCAAAACATACCAAAATAATTACGAAAAAGTTACAGGTTTTTAATGAAAAGGTTTTTCTCATACTGAGTAAAACATCTAGAATTGCAAGCTGATGTAAGTAACTGATAATAATAATTGATAATCATGTCCATGTTTCTGCTTCTTCATCTTACTGAAGACAATGAGAAAATGAGGAATGGTTTAGTAAAAACACAAGTCTTTTGCCAGTTGTTTAGCACTAAGTAGTGGAATATAATCAGGCTGGAGAATAATTCACACTCCTTCATAAACCTAAACCAAATTACTTAGCCTGTGGGAATGTAATTGAAAGCAGTGAGTAAGGAGAGCGTAGAGCCCAGTGCAGCAAACTTCACTGCTCCCACAGCCTGGGCAATATTCACTGTCAGCATTACAGCAGGGAATCAAGAACAAGTGCTCGTGGAGGTGTGCTCATGGGTAGCCTTTCGCTGAACAGAATGATGATTTGGAAATACTGTTTCAAACGTCAGCTATATTACTTGTACCAATTCACCAATTCACAAGCAACATTCTTTTTTGGGGTCCATGGTGGGCTTTGAAACGTTTTGGGAACTTGACATCGAAGACTGTGGAGCATCATGGAGAGAAACATGAGCAAGTAAATCTCAGTCATTCAGAAGGGCAAGGCCTTCTCTGGGGTGTTTGTCTTTTGATGACAGCTGGTACTGTTAATGAAGCAAAAGGGTGGGTGAAGAGGTAGGAAGTGTTTAGCACTGAACACAAGGCTAGATGCAGAAAGTGTTTGCTTGCTTTGTTGTTTTGACTCCCTGTGACCTCGCATTTTGAAGGCATTTTTCTTATGGTGCCTTTTCCAGTTTCTTTACTCTGTCTCTCACAGCTTTTGCTGTTTTTATTAGTGTCTTTCTAATTATTTTCCTGCATGCCAAAGGAAGGGCAATATGCTTTTCCTTCCCTTAAATTTAAAACTGTATAAAGTTCACACGGAAAACAAGAGAGCTACTATGCAGTATTTTCTTTCTTTTTAATTAAGACAACTACTTCACAAACCTATTAACTTCTATTGCACCTAAAAATGACAGGTAATTTTTAAATTCAGAATTTGCATAAAACAAAGCACAAGCATACTACTTAGTGTTTAATTAGGGAAAAATTGATGGCATAGAAGACACAAACAATTGCTTGTGGCCCAGACGTTTTGTCATCTGCTGCTCTATCATGGGAGAGATAAGCCTCAAATACCTCCATAATTTCTTCTATAACAAGGATGCTTTGATCTAACTAAGTCAAATATCCAAGACAAAAGAAAATCATAAAAAGTACAGTGTGCCATATGTGTCACATCTTTCTCAATGTGAAGACGTTTTTAATTTGATAAACCTACCGTGATTAAACTCATAATGTAGATGCTGGCCATATCAAGCAATTAAGGGTCACTAAGGAACTGCATTATTACATGGCCTTATTTCCCAGGCAACTAGCAGTAGGACAAGAAGGCACAGTCTTAAGCTGTGCCAAGGGAGGTTTAGGTTAGACGTTAGGAAGAAGTTCTTTACAGAAAGAGTGATTGGGCATTGGAATGGGCTGCCCAGGGAGGTGGTGGAGTCCCCATTCCTGGAGGTGTTTAAGAATAGACTGGACATGGCACTCAGTGCCACGGTCTAGTAGAAAAGGTGGTGTTGGGTCACAGGTTGGAATCAACAATCTCAGCGGTCTTTTTTCAATCCAATTGATTTCTGTGATTCTGTGTGATTCTGTGTGATTCTGTGATACTTAAAATATGTGTACTTTATTGCAGATTTAGAGAAAATGTGAGTATTATTTATTGGATCACAATAAACTGCTTCATTTCTGGAAAAAGAGATTTTAGAAATGAGAACAAGTTCATAAATCCAAAGAAGCCCTATATATTAAAAATCAATACTTTGATGTTGAAACCTGAAACAGGTCAGAGTTGCACTTCTGAGCTGAAGACAATACTGGAATATAAAAATTTTAACTTATATGGAGATAAAAGTGACAATAAGAACTCTGTACCAGCTTGGAGCTTAATAAAAGAGAATACATGGAATGTACATAAGAAAATTTGAAGTACAAATTAAACAGTGGCACTTCAAGTCCACAATAATTTTATATATTTATAACCAAATGCATGAAAAAAACACAGACACAGTATATAACACTTTATGCAAAACTCTGTCAAGAAGAGAGAAGTTAGGACTAAACTGCTGTGTGGAAGATAAGGAGAATTCACTTTTTCCTCTGTTATCCAAAGTAATTCTTTAGTCTCCAAACACAAAATGCCCATGCTGGCATTGTGTCACTATAGGTACTAGGAAGTTAATATAGTTTCATTATTGCAGTACTTCAGTTGATAAAGAGTTACACATCCTCTTACAGTTACATTAAAATAATTAAAACATTCATTCTTTCCATGAGAAGGAATCTGGAATGAAATTATAAAATGTCAGTTAAGAAAAATAAAGGCAGTAATACCATTAAAGTAGCAGACAATGTTTTCAATTTTATTAAATGCTATGAAAATAATTATGCCACAGTATGTGTCTTATTTTCAAAATGGCTGAGACATTCTGAGATGCAGTAGAAAAGTACTACAAGAGCATAACACATGGCATGTCAGGCTTTGCCTGTTAGGAAACAAAAAGTTTAATTATTTTTTAAAAGTTCTGTGGCTTTAGCAGTGTAACAGCCTTATATATTGCAGGGTTTGCATCACCACTCAACCAAAATGGCACTGCCATACACTGTATTTTAAACCTATTTTATGGAAGGTTTTTAAAACCAACAAGGCAGAAAATCTGTTGTTTGATAAAGGAATAAAGCTTTCCTAGAGTATTAAACCACCCCACAGTGGTAAGTATTTGAGACAGTCTTGGAGGGGAGGATAGCAAAGAATTAAAACCCACTAGTGTATCTCTTGCATAGAAAATTTTTGTTGTCTGAAGTCCAATCGCATGAAATACATAGTAAAAAAGGAAAATTTATTTATGTGATGAAAACAGTATTCAAGTGAACATCCAAAGAGAAATGTACCCTGAAGGCAATTATTTTCTGGGGGAAAAAAAAAATAAAAAGAATCTTTCCTTCTCTCCTTTTCCTCCCATGGCCTGACTTCAAAAGCTGTGGGCTCTTTCACTCTATCAAAAACAAACACTACAATACAGTTTCTTCATATTTACAGGATCAATGCTGCTAGAAGTGACAAAGTGCTTGGAAAAACTACAGTAGATGCGCAATGTCAAAAATTTGCCATGCATAAGATAAATTTAGATATTTGTACAGCAATGTTGTCCTTTTTTTTTCATCATTATTATTATTATTTCAAAGGCTCTTTGAACCTCTGGTGTGCAATCTATACACACAAATCTGTCTGAGAAGGTGAGCTCCAGAAGGACTGTGGCACATGACCATTCACCAAACTACAAGCTTTGCACAACATTTTCTATTCAAGTTATAAATGAAAGTAGACTGACACTGTAGCAAAGACTAAGGAAACTGTAAAAATCTAAGAGTGCTGTGAATTCCATGTAATAAAAAACATTTTCATGAGAACAAGTGAAGTGGTGATAATTCCCATGCTGAATCAAGGCCTCTGGCCTTTATCAACTCATGTAACACCAAAACCACTATTAGCAATCTAATTCTTTGGGGAAAAAAGAAAAAAACCCACCACAATAGAGGGACATAATTTCATAATTATGCACCTCTTGCATCATTCATTTAGCACTGTGCTGTGCACAGGTTATTAATACTAACCTTTGCAATGGACAAACAGCTTCAGTCACATCTTTTAGAAGAAGGACAGCTAAAAAGATTACTTTCAGAATATACCTGCAACTTCTGATCAAGCAGTTCTTGTCATTTTTATGAAAGCTTTCAAAAACATTGTGTGTAATTTTGCAGTCTTTTAACATTTTTTCATCCATTTCACCTTTTGATAGTGTCACACTGTGCTTATTATTTCACAACTCGAGATGTGAAGATAAATTTAAAAATTAAAATAGTTACCAGTTACCTTGCAAAATTTTAGTTCTTTTTATTTCACACATTATATTGCCTAAATGCTAGTGCTTTCCACCTCACCCAAGACAGAACAAGAAACTTGTAATATGGACTAATCTCCAGAGTCCTGCTGTAGTGTCAGCCTGACCTCTCTTTACTTTATTGCCATGTTACTTTGACTTACAAAGGTGAATAACACTGGGACAGACTCCTTTGTGCAGTTTCTACTGACAGTTTTTTGGTTGGTTATTGTATTTGGAGTTGGAGATGGAAAGTAACGCAATATTATTAATGATGATGATGCTTCCAATTGGCATTGCAAGCTTTATGACTGGGGATATTGAGCCAACCTGGGCAAAAAGATTGACAGCAAAAAGATAGTGATGGATGAACTAATCACAGACACCAAGGGCCACATTGCCTCAAAGGCTAATTTTGCTTCCCAGCACATCTCAGAACATTTCATTGCACACAGTAGGAGTAAGAAAGCCATAAAAAATAGTACAGCACCAGGACCATTCCTGACATAAATCAGCATCCCTTTGTTTTCCCCCAGAAAGGTTTTGCTTGCATACCAGGAGTACCAAGATGCAGCTGGGGGAAAGGAAAAATATCTGGGACAATGTTCTAGCCCTGCATCTTCCTCAGCATCATACAGAAAAGTTGAGAGCCTTGAGATGTTGTTGCTCAGTGCTAGAAGTTACAATTTCCAGAATTGTCACAAGACCTAGAAGAGTCTAGAAAGACAAAAAATTAAGCCAAAGGCCATTTAGGCTAATTACCTCCTGAATCCAGTCCCTAATTTCTATATACAGCTGAGGTCAGGTGAAAGATTTCAATTATTTGCAATAACAATTAGTAAAACTACTGTAACACTGTAAAAATATTCAGAAAGTCATTGAGTAGTACTCCTACACAATCTCAAATATGCTGCATTCTAAAGCTATGACTTTTCCTGTGCAGTCCCTGTAGTATTTACTCTTGGTGCCACCTATAGGTAGCCCTTACTGTAAAACATCATTCCAGTAAAACAGTGAAATATGTTATAAGCACTGATACACCTTTTTTTCTACTACAGAAGCTGCTGGGCTCTTACTAAGCAGAATTAAAATTGCACTTATTTTAAATTCTATCTAAGCATGATTTATCTTCATTTTTTCACCATTTTACAATTCACTCAAATAGTCATTGAATGTCTCAAAATTGAAATTGTGATCTGAGGACAAAGTTGAGACAGAAGAACCAATCTAAAATAGGTGTAAAAGTTGAAAAATAATTCCTTCAGTTGGAGTATTGTACAGATGTGGCATTTTGTGTTTGTTATGCTGATATGAAGAAATAATTATTTTGAAGTTGTACCTAGAACAGCAAGAGAAGATCTTCTAATCCCCCTTCCAAAACTTTACACAGAAGAAAACTCATCTTCCTGTACCCCAGCAATATGAAAAGGGAAAAAACTGATTTATTAATAGGCTATGAAGAAAGGAGCAGAGCAAAAGCACTTTAATATATGCAATATTATTGCACCTATTTAGATGCAGTACATCTTGCATACTTGTTGCCATCATGGTAACTGAGCTGTTTTATGATGGGGGAGAGAAAAAATGTATTCTTGAAGTCTAAATGCAAAACCTGTATTTCCCATAACCTAAACAGAAAACAAACAAACAAATAAAAAAAACCCCAACCTAACCCAAACCAAACAACAAAAAAAATCAGAAAAAAACTGATTCATGTGCATGTGGTGTGTAGCAGATTTCAATTTGTTTTATGAAATCTAAAAGCCTCAAAGTTAAAACTAACAACCAAATCCGTGACACTTGCCCATTTTCAGATCAGGATCATGCTTGGTTTTGGTCTCTCAGTTGAACTAGATTACCTTCTACAAACCACAAGTAATTCCCAAACAATTCTTTTGAGTTGCAACCTCTAGGAATTAACCAAATTAAATTATTACTTGGAAGAAACAGTATGAAAGGCTTCAGCTATAGTGTATATATATACAGTCTACATGAGAAGGAAAACCTTGTTATTTGGCAGTTCATGTAGGTCAGGTAAAAGAAGTAAAAAAAAGTAAAAGAAATTGTCACTTAGGATGTAAAGACTTTAACAATAAGGGAAATAAAATTTTGAAGTATTTTTCCAGCATTGTACTGGATTATCCTTCACTTTCTATTTTCAGACTGTCTTTCTAAAATGATTCAACAGATCAGCCACAGCTTTTGCAACAAATACTAGGATTTTTGGCAGAAATCTTATGGCCTACAAAATACATCATGGATTATCAGAATGTCTCCCTTTATCCTTACAATGGATGAAATAAAAATCTGAATGGATGAGAGCAGAGACATCATATGAAGACAGTTGTTCATGATCATAAATACAAGAGTGTAGGATGACTAAGCAGATAGAAAAGTCTTTTTTCACTTAGAAAGCGAGTATACTCAACCAGTGCATGTGTTCTGAAAGGTATTGATGTAAACAGTAGCTTTTTCATGGAAATGTGTAATCAATTTCATTCAAATAAAAATCATTTAAGATGTGATAGAACTGGAAAGAAAAAACAAACCTCCCTGCCCACCCATTCCCAGAAAAAAGGATTTTAATATTACTACCAAAAAAACCCCAAAAACAAAAAACAAAAAACAAACAAACAAACAAACAAAAACAAAAAAAAAAAAAAAAAAAAAAAAAAAAAAAAAAAAAAAAAAAAAAAACAAAAAAACCACATATATTTTTTTNCAAAAAAACCCACCAAAACCTTAATTGATTTGTTCTTTTATATCACAGCCAACAGTAAGTACCTTTAATGTCTCATTTTTAGAGTTGTAATGTACTTGCCAGACAGGCAAAGTTATAAGGCAGTTTTTCCAAACGTGGTAACAGTGTACGCAGTACATTGTTATATTTACAACATTGTTATATTTGACAACATTTACGTGGCTTCAACAAGCTCTGTCAAGTACCCTCCTCTGGCGTCCTTCCCACCTACCATCTATTCCCTGTTTTATATTTACCCTGGAGTCCAGATCATTTAATTAGCCCATAAACACTATCAGGGAAAGGTTTTCCTATTGCTCCTTTTGACTGTTCAATTGCATGTTATAAGCTGATTACTCGTTGCCCAGTGATGCAAACTGATTACCTGATTTAAAACCCTTAATTAAATAGCCATTCATTAAAGTCACAGTTAAATAGAACACATGATATTTCGTAATTAAAACAAATTGTTGTACACAATATCTTTTAATTCAATGGATTTATACAACCTGTTAACAGTATATTAAGCATGAATACAAAAGAAGCACTGTGACTGAAGGGAAGAAAGGGATATATGATATGCATCAAATGGGAAATAACTATAGAGCAATAAATAGAGAGTTATTATTTAAAATAGCTTTTTTTATGTTTAAACTAGCTCACAATTATCTCACTCACTGGGACAAGTTTTTAATACCTATACATATACTATATGTTTTCCATGAGGTGCCTGCTGCTCCTGAAGTAGAACATTTCACTGGGGCTGCCATCCATTATTATTAGAATAAAACAATTCAGGTTCTCTTTGTCAGAATATAAATAAGCACAAAATCATTCCAATTCAACATTTATGCATTTAAAGTTGTTTCCCTGACCTGGTAAACCAGTTTCCTTTCTAGCCTTTTCCCAACATCATCATTTGCTTTTTGAGCTCCAGCGCTGCTTCCATTCTCTCTCCTCCTCCCAAAACTCAGAGACCTTTCTGGCTTCACCCTTGTCCCTGCAATTCTCCTTCCTGAACTATTCCATTCCCTATCCTGAGCCACCTGAGGCTAGCCATGTCCCACTGCTCTTTCAGAAAGGAAGGTATTTCTTTTTCTTCCTCCCAGGACAGTACATGAACCACTGGGACTAAACATAAAATGAGAGCAAAATAAGAGGTGATTTTTATCACAGCAGGGTAAAAGGTAAGATAAAAGCAGCTTATGCAACTCAATCCAATAGAAGGAATACCACTATGAAATATCTGGTTACCTTTGCCCAGGATATGTATGAAAAACAACAGCCTTTTTTTTCAGGGGAAAAGAGAAGTTCTCTTTAAATCACAAGGCTTTTGCTGGTTTATTTTTCAATAGCCCCTTCACTGCCCTGTTGCACACAGGTAGATTTTCACCCTCTTATGTAATAAACCCAGATCAACAGTGTGAATGCTTCTAGTTTTCTCAGATGAAGCAAGAAAGAAAAAGCAGAGGAAGAAAATAAAACTCCTTTCCTCTTCCCACTCAAAATCCTCACATAGCAAATGATGACCAAGAAACTGAGGGTGATTTTTTTATTAGAGGGCCCCAAAAAAGAGTTAATACAGTTTGCCCAGCATGCTCTCTGTATAATATAAAGTACTTGGGGTTTTTATATTCAAAGTAGACAAATAATTTCCTGGTTGGAAGCCTCTGAATAATGGCACTTTCCTCTATTTTGAGTTCCTCTAATTTTTTTTATTCTGTCAATTAGAAATAACTTGATAAAAATAACTTTATAAAGAATAACTTCATAAAATGCTTATAGTTTAATCCTTTAATGAGAATCAGCACAGAGTACCAATTTTATTCAAGTGCATTTAAAAATCTTACCTACTCGCTGCTGCTAAAAATTGAATTATCTGAAAGTCAAGTCAATGTCAAATTAAATCTTGCTTTTATCCTGCAAAAGAATGTTCATGAAGATCCAAAGAGCCTCAAGATTAAGGCAGCATAACTAATAACTGACAGGAAAGAAAACTCATGCTTGATTTTACTTTTGGGGTACAGTGGTCTGTATGCACCATGGAACTGGTCTCGCCCCTTGACCAAAGGTTTTATGCTCCATTATTGGCACAGCTGCCTACGCTAGGGCTAGAGCCATGATCTTAGTAAATTGGCAACCCCTACCTGTAACATGATAGTACAGATGAAATATCTTTCCTCTCTTCTGTAAAAATGAAGGCAATTCTCAGGCAAATAGTTGCAAAGAAAGAGTTACACTCAAGAACACAGCCTTTACAAATAATATTGATAGAATATACTATTTACAATCTATCTTGAGTACTGATAACTGCTATTAAGTTTCAGGAATAGTGCAACTCCAAACTTCATCAATCATGAAACCTCCCCTTTCCTCACCTTTAACTGCATACATCAGTTGAAAGATCTTGCTATGTGCCCTTTATTTACCATATTTCCAAGCAACCTTTCAACCCTACTGCATTACTTATCAAGGAGACACAGATCTGCAGCAACAAGAGATTTGTCTGCCCAGGCATCAGACTCAGTGTGAAGTGAGAAGATTTGCACTCATTTCAGAGTCTGTTTCTAAGCCACAATATTTATTACCACACAAGAAGTAGCTCTGAGAATATACCAATTCTGCTGGTAATGGCATATATTATTTAATACTCCTGAAACTGTGGCCTGTGCTAAACAAAAATAGGCCATTTCTCAAGTGAATTTATTCCTGTGTAAATGCTATGTTAAAAAATTAATATTTTCCATTGGGACTAAAATTATAATCCAGTAACAATGCTACAGTTCTTGTAACTTCCTCCCCTCTTTTTTATCACATGGAAAATTGCGTGAAAAACCAAGCCATATAGTAAGTGCAGTAATGCCAAATCAGACCTCCCTCAATCCCTGTTCCTTCACTGTACCCTGTACTTTTATCACCCTGTGTTTTTCCTGTTATCTCTCTCCCTCTCAGTGTTTGCCTCCATCCAACTACCTTTCCCACTCAAATAGAACTCAATCATAGAACTTCCACAATACTTCTATTATTCTTGTTTGGAGCACCCCTCATGCTACATATGCTCTAAATATGTGGCCACTAAATTGTTCAGGATAGGATGAGAACTCTACTACTTTGTCTTCTCCCAGTACCTAGAATTAAAATGTTCATCCTTGATTGCTTATTCAATGTAACTAGGAAGTTTAGGATTATCACTGATGTGAGGTTAAATGACCTCTGTTACAGTACTATCTGGTATCTAGCCATTTTTAATGTTTTTCTCCTTATGTACACCATTAAGCAGGGAAATGTGGAGAGCTGTGGAACAGAGAAATTCAGTGTCTCGTAACAGCAAGAAAGAAAAAATCACATAAGCAGCTGGTACCTACTGCCTTGTCAATTGTGTCTCAACACCAAAATCCATAAGAATCATTACCTCTTCTCTCAGGACGAAATTCAACCTCTGTATCACCAATACCCTTTTAAGTGCTCCCACTGGTCTCCCTTTTGATGCCATAGCATCTAAAACTCTAAATACAGTATAGTGTATCAGTAACCACTCCGCCTCCAGCTATTCCAATAACTGTCACAACGAATATGAAGAGCAGCTGAATTGATCTACATCACTACTCACTCACACAGTTTATTTTTACAGCATTGGTGTAAAGGATTTGTTTGTTACATTTTAAATTTTTATTTTGTTGAAATAATGACAATCTTTGCAGCGCATTTTCACTTCTATGCATGAAAAAAAATAAAATCAAAGACCTTTGTGATCTACAAATGTTTTTAAAAATCTGCAGCACATTCAATTTCCAGTCTTCTCAGAGGCTGAAATACAAGTTGCTATTCACATCTAAAATCTCATTGGGTGCAAGTGAAAAACTCCTAATATTACAGTATATTAAAACAGTGGATTAAATTATTCATTAGGAAAATGCAGGAACCAAGTAAAAGTAACTTGACATAAATTTGCCAACATAAAGGAATTATTGCAGTATTTTCATAATACATTAAGAAAAAAATGCCTAGAGCATGAAAAAATAAAACATACACAACTTTAAGGAGAACACTGATCTGTTTTCTTCTGGCCACCTAATTCTCAGAGACATACAAGGCCAAAAGTCCAAGAGTACAGGCTAGAGCAGGACTTCTTGGTAAAGTAAAAAATGAAATAGTATTTCAGTACCATAACTACTCAGTAAAAAATTGTCCAATGTATTTTTAAAAAGCAGCATATATTAAAACAATGGATTTTGCTTTCCAGAATCTAACCTTTCAGAATACAATATGGACCAGAAACATGAGAGCAATACAGATCATGAGAGACTTTTTTCAAACATGATAAACCAGATTTTGGATGAATGTTCACATTCTACCTGAATTACAATTAAATGTATCTATGAAAATACAGATTTTCAGAAAATGTGTTCTTTACACTTGGCAAGACAAAGTTGTTCAAAGCTCTTAAATAAAGTAACTCAGTGAGAACTTGTCTGGGTCCTTTGTTTTGCCCACATTGGTGAAGTCAGAGGGAACTACCTATTATAGATGTGCTGCTGAATCCTACTCATCCATCCTTTGCCAAAAAACTTTGCTTTTGTGTGGTAAGCAAAATGTGTAAATTTGTGTCCTAGAAGAGCTGGGCCTCTTGCCTTATATAGTTACAGTGGGCCAAGAAGGAGTGTAGGAAAAACTTGTCTTGACCAAGCAGACCTGTATTTTGACAGTCTGCTGACCATCACCTAAGCTTGTTATATTGCTCAGGGACTTCTTACTTAACACAGTCTAAAACATTAGTAATTGTCAAGAACTGGCTGGAGTCTCATTAGCAAGCAGGTTAAATAACAGATTTTTTAAAATATTCCCCATAAAACTCATTTGTCAATCCTGTGTGATTCTCATTTATAGCAAAGTCTAGAGAACTGCAAGGGAGATGTTGATGTTAAAAGTGTGAAGACACCCTAGGAGTCAATAACCGTCCAAGCCAGCACATTCTAGCATGGCTGCAAAGGATGACAACACCAATTAAAGGAATCACTCTGTGCACTCTATTAGATAATTATCCAGATAAGGTCAAGGCTCACATTCTCCTCAAGTGCTTTGATAATGGTTTATTACAGCAGCCCATTTCAAGTCACATTAGGCTGACAGCTGGTGTATGGAATACATTTCAGCACAGCTGCAACAAAACAGTCTGGAGGTTAATGGGGGGGCCTGGCAGTCAGAAAGGCAGGCTGCTTCTCTCCCCGCATCCTCCCCAAGGGCTGGGAAAGCAGCACATAAGGCTGCACTTTCTGGGCAATCCCAAGAGGACACGCACCCCTGGTGTGTGTTACTTCTGTAGTCACAGGAGACCTGGGCACTGAACAGGCAGCTTCTGCATCCATGGGGTTCCTGCTCATGGGCTTGGAAGACAAAATGTCTTTTGTGGCATTAAGAGTCCACCCCTGGGACTTTTCTTATTTGCTGAAGCCTGGCATAGATACCATAACCAAGCCCTACCCATGAAAGCTATTTAAGTGCCCTAATGGAGTCCTCCTGAATTTGCTGAAGCATATCATAATGATTAGAAAGAACTTTAACATTGTTGTTAAATATATAATTTTAAAATTAATCAGTGCATATACACCATTGTAAAGCTCTAGCTAAAATACAGAACTTAATAAAAAATATAATTTTTTCTTCCACTAATGCTAATGAACTTTAAATTATGCCTATTGGTGCCACTCTTTGACTTTCAAACACCTGCTGTAGCTGCAGACTATATTCATTTGATATTAAGCCCTGCTTACAAGAGTTTATTTATGGATGAAGTCTTCAGAGAAGGCACATTATGATTTCCCTATATAATGAAAGCTCTTCTTAAATTTTTTAATATTCTGAGAAGTCAAGATAACCAAAGTTAGCTTCTTAATTCTGTACTTGAAGCAGCTGTTTAAGTGACCTCATTAGGGGGAAAAAAAAGAAAAAGAAAAATAACTAAAAACCCAAAACTTTGCACATTTCCTCTTAACATTAGTGAGAGATGCTGAGTACTCAGAACAGAAAATCAAGTCACATATTCAGCTTCTTTACTTTGATTTCATTCATTATGCCTCAGCTCAGAAATCATGGTCAGAAAGATTTTAAATAAAATTTTCAAATGAAAGCTGCAGAGGTTTTTCACCTCCCAGGATTTAATTTCTTAAATTAGAAAAGGAATTTGGCTCT
This sequence comes from Scytalopus superciliaris, assembly GCA_013400415.1. Taxonomy (NCBI): domain Eukaryota; kingdom Metazoa; phylum Chordata; class Aves; order Passeriformes; family Rhinocryptidae; genus Scytalopus; species Scytalopus superciliaris. The sequence continues at coordinate 423,736 of VXBX01008295.1, forward strand.
CTGACATCAGTGAGATTGCTCAGATAAAAAACAAATAGCTTGTACTCTCTTGTGTCTTACATTTAACACTGTTCTATTAACTCCTCTCTTTGAAACTCTTTCTAAATGCCAACTAATTAATCCTTCCAACACAGTGGGAAGAAAATGCTCCATTTTACAACTGGGAGAAGAGAAGCAACAGCTACACCTGCAAAAAGAAGCATGTAACAGCAGGTGTGAAAGCTCAGAAGTTCTGTCCTCAATTCACATCACTAGATCTGGGCATCCTGCTGCACTGTGCATACTGGCCTCGTAGGCTGTCCTGCTCAATCATTTATCAAGAGCATAAAGTAAGTGGTGGCAGTGTACATGCATCAACAGTCTTGCTGTTACTGCATAATCTTTTGATTACACCACTCTGTCAAGTGACTAAAATAGCTATCTTGAGACAGCATGCTATCTTGCAGCACACCTTTTGAGGTCTCATAGTAATTCCCTTTGTAACAAGAAAATTACTGTCTACCTCCAGTGAAAGGACACTACCAGAGCTGGTGGGCCAATGAAAGGGCTGCTTTCAAATAGTTTCATCAGTCAGCCTTTTTCTCCTGTTGGGAATTCATGACAGATCATGACTGTTTGTTTGTTCACAGTATGCTTTATGATTTTGCTCATGTGCCTACAATGTCAGCTGTCGAAACTGTGCTGATTGTAAAAAAAGGAGTAAATATTACTGCAGTGCAAAAAGTTAAGATGCCTGGATACACCAGATATGGGCCCTAAGCATGTACAGCAGGCATCTCCACAGGATGACAGAAGGGTTGAGATTGGCAGGGGCCTCTGCAGCTCATCTGGTATAACACATCTGCTCAAGCTGGGCCACCTAAATAATGCAGGTTGCTCAGGACTGTGTCCAGATGGCTTTTGAATACCTCCAAAGATGGAAATTCTCCAGCCTCTCTGGGCAACCTGTGCCAATACTTAATCACCCTCACAGTGAAAAAGTGTTTCCTGATGTTAAGAGGGACCCTTTTATGTTTCAGTTTGTGCCCATTGCCTCTGGTCCTGTCACTGGGCACCACTGAAAACAGCCTGGCTCCCTACTCTTTGCATCCTCTCCCTAGGTATTTATATACATGGATGAGATTCCCCATGAACCTTCTCTTCTCCAGGCTGAACAGTCACAGCTCTCCCAAAGCCTACTCATATGAGAGATGCAACAGCTCCTTAATTTATTGGTGGCCCTTCTCTTGCCTCCCTCCAGTGTGTCTGTCTTGTAATGGGGAGCACAGAACCTGACCCAGTGCTTCAGGTGTGGCCTCACCAGTGGTGCTAAGCAGAGAGGAGTGATCACCTGCCTTGACCTGATGGCAACACTTTGCCTAATGCAGTTCAGGATACCTGTTTGTCACCTTTGTCACCACAGTGCATTCCTGGCTCATGAGCAATCTAGTGTCCAGCAGGAACCCCTGGTCCTTTATTTGACATGATACTAGTGCATTTGGAGAAGTAACAGTGATACACCATGGCAAAATTATGTCCAGCCTGTAATGATGACAGATATTCTGAAAAACATGTGAAAAGCTCTCATCAGACAAATTAAAATGCAGTAAGCACTCGTTGGGGCTTATCTGTATTAAAAGCCATTCCAATGACTATTAAATGAACAACTTGTTTTCCCAAAACTCCATAACTATCTCTAAAAGGTATTTTCCCATATTATTTTTTCCAATGAAGTGAAATTTGAATTAATTTGTGAGTGCAGAAAGCATTACTAAGACACTTAATGCTAGCAAAGACATAGTATGTGTTTCATCCTTTGTCATGCAATACTTTGACAAGACTCAGTACACAAAAGTAGAGGGTTAAAGCATATATATTTAGAGTGAACACAGCATGAAAAGTTTGATGTGTGAATATATATCAAGTAGTCACAATTTTTCTCAAAGCTTAAGAAACCTCGCCCACAGGTGGTCTTGACTTTTTTAAAAAAAATTGGCTTCTTCCTTTATATTTATGACTGCTAAGCAATAATTTAGTATCTAATTCATTGGTTTGATTTTGAATTTGAAAGCAAGAATACAGAGCTAAGTCCTTCCTGTGTTAGGCAATAAATCCAGCGGCTGTGCCCGTGAGGCACCATTTTGAAGACCTGGCTGCACTAAAAGAGCAAATGATGCTATCTATGAATAAAACTTTTTGAAAATATTTAGAGAACTTCTGTCTCAGATCTCATATATGAAATATTTTGTTCTTGCAACGGCAAAAGAGTGTGAAAGCCAGTGTTTAGAATAACCCAAGTACCTTTTAGACCAAAGTACTTTGCCTTTTCAGTCTCCCTCCTCACTCTCTCAGCATGTAAAGCCTGACACATTCATATTACAGGCATTCTCCTTATAAAGCACACCTGCCTACCCACCAAACATACACAAGAATAACTGCCTCCAAGTACAGCTGCTCCCTTCTCCAATGAAGACACTTTTAAAAGAATGGTGTACAGCAAGCCAGTTTGCCTTTTAGACTTCTTATATCTTACTCTGCCTCTCACTCATATCTTACTCTCTTTCTACAAATATTTCTTACAAATGTATAACTGTTTAGCTTCCTTCCACCTTTTTGGTGCGAAATAGTAGAAAATAGTAATATTTTTCTCATACTAAAATATCTTAGGTGAAGAGACCTGTTATCCTCATAGCAATTCAACATTACAAAGTGTCGTAGATGATCCAAGTTTTTATCTGTAAAGTATTTGCAGTAACGATCAACACTGTACATATAAAAAATTCAGTGAGAAACAAAGCTTCAGTTTGCATTCTACAGTAAAGATATGGTTGAAAATCCTGTTGAAAAGTCATGGCATTTCACTGTTAAAGTAGAAATAAGGAAAAATATATGATCCAACATATTTAAAGCAGTGTGATTATTTTTCACTCTCATAAAACTCACTCCAAATCTTTTGCAAAAAGTTAGACTCATCAGGACACAGTCCAGTAATGACATCTGCTGAATTTGTCAACAAATTGATTAAAATTAAAAACAAACAAACAAAACCCCCAACACATGGAAGAATGAAACTGAATTATGCTAGGACAAGAGTAAAGTTTTGTTTACTTACTTTTGTATGGACAAAATATAACTTGAAGACACTGTTGCTAGGACATGGAAGGATGGAAGGGTAATGTGCTTTCTCTTATTTTTCTCCTGGTAAGGACCAATTGTTTATTTACTTATATTTTAGTAGATAGAATTTCAGACATTCAGTGCTATGTGGACAGACGATGAGAGTGAAGTTGTTTATAATTATTAACAGAAAAAATCTATTTCATATCAAAATAAATTCTCTAACATTAGAGAAAACATTATGTTCAAAATCTCTGCTGGTTATCATCTCCCTGTATAATGTGGTCATGTGGTAACTTTAAGGTTTACATTTCTCTAATTATTTCTCATTCCTTAGCTGAAATACTTGGTATTGAAGCACACACAAAACCTACCTTTGTTTGGGACGGTCTTACATACAACAAATTCCCTACTTATATCACTATAAAGGTTAACACCTATCTTATTTCACAACAGTGGGATACTGCAGGACAAAGAAAATCTGGTTATAAAGCTAAACTGTACGGCTGATTTTCAGACAGAAATCCTGCATGAGTGTAGGGAGAAGATCAACTTCACAACAAACAAGCAAACAAACCCAAAAAATATACTAAACACTGGAACTGATTGTTCACTCATCTGGTTATTCATCTAAAGTGGAAACCACAACAGCTTATATGGGAATTGGATGAATGCATCAGCAAGAAGTAGCAGAGATTGTTCTTCCAGAGGCTCTGATCCTACCTCAGACAATCCATTGAAGTCAATTAAATTTTTGAGAATGAAAATAATAAAGCATACAGGAAATTAGTTACTCAAAATAAAATTAGCTACAGAAATATCGAAAATTATTTTTGACATACTAACATATAACAAGTATGTCCTATTTAGCAGGTACATTTTTAATGCAAGGAAACATTCTGCCTCCGAGTATATGACTGTAGGTTAAAATATTCTAACAAATAACTTTTCATCTATATAGTTGATTACACTTCAAACATGCTGTAAGGGTTAACACTATTATCAGTACCTATGGCATTTCCTCATTATAAATGCACAAAATAGAGAATACTGGTTGAAGTGGTAATAATTATAAATTTGAATGAACTTTTAAAGTGGATTTATTGCATAGATTGTTGAAATGTTAAAGCAATTAGAACAGCTTTTTTTTTCAGCAGATTAATTCAGGAAAAGTTCCGAGCAACAGTGAAGTAGCGCTTGGGAAGTAATTATTAAAATAGTAAATGGAGTTCATAATCAAGAAAGATGCTAACTTAATATGCATGGTTTCTTCCTGAATAGATCATATGTCATGTCACCCTAACCAACCTATAATACAGGTCACTTGAAATTGTATTTTGAGGAAAGAAAACAAACTACTACAGGAATGCTGGCACACAGATCACAATCCTGCTGGAACTGCTTTAATTTAGAGAAGCTGTGCTACTCATCACTGCAATTTATCCTCAAGACAACAAAGGACATAGATTAAAAAGAAGGAATGGGAGACAGACTTCTAGTCACGATAGTATCATGATAGCTACAACAGAAATTACTTCATGAACTAGTTCCAACCATTTAAAAAAGCTCAAATGTTCTTCTAAGCAAATGTTCAGGCAAACTTTGAACAGTAAGAATTTAGGCCTAGCATGTAGGCTAAAGTTAGGAGATGAGATACTTGGAAGACCAGATTAGCTGTCTGAGAAAAACTAGAATTTGTGGATCCATTTTGTGGTACATTTAAAATTTATTTTGTTACAGATCAACAGATTGCCGTATTGTTTAAAATCTGTAGTATAATTTTTTGTTACCATCCAAATGGATGCTGACATTCAGAATATTGCAGAGAGCTTTGAATCTCTTAACTTATCTGAAAAAGGGCGGCCCAAGGTGCCAAGGCAAAAATGCCACATCTGAAAGTGGGGTTGCAGTATCTGGTTCCATACAGCTGGGAGGGCATGGGGATATCAAGCAGGCTGAAAGTTTATCCCTTTCCAATTGAAAGAGGTCCTGACACTCCAAACCCAGGTTGGATTAGGAATCTGTGGTAGTGACAGCCCTTCTCTATCTCAGCTGGATGCCACCCTAGCTGTTGCAGCCGGACTTGCTATAGTGGGGGAGTTAGACTCCAAATGTTGTTAGTCTATTTACTGGTTTAACACTCTAAAGAAAGCCCGCTGCTTTTTTCCGGGGCTGTGCTCGCTCATTCAGTGTTCCTCTGTGTGCTAAGGTTGACGGTTTCAGTCTTCTTAAGGATCAATGGGGGAAAAAAATACTCCAGTTATGGGCATCCGGAGGTACTTGCTGAGCCATACAATGTTCACAGCAGGGGTCTCTTCTTCCCAAGTCTCGGGATCTGCTTGGGTCTATTATAACTGTTCTGATCACAGCCTGCCTCCTTCTGCGTACTTCCTAGGCAAAGTCCGGGAGCCTCACACTGCCCTCCCCCAGCCCCAGTGCCTGTTTGTCCTGCAATGACAAGATATGAGTGCCAGCCCTCTGCCCTGGGTGTTCCCAAAGTGAAGCAAATGCAGGGAAGGCACAGGCATGTGGCCACCAGATAATTGCTGCTCTGCTTAAATCAGCTCTTGCCCTAGCTAGAAATGTCCTGAGACACTGTCAGGTCAGCACAAAGCCTTGACCAAGCCAAAATCATATTCACTGTATTACAAGATGAGAGGGATGGTGGAGAATTCAGCACCAGCTCCTGTAGCATTTGCTTTTGGTCTATTTAGCCAAAAGAAGACTTTACATCTTGTGCAGCTCAGGATTAGTCAAAGGCAGGAGAAACATCAGTCTGATTAGTGGCTTTAATTTGAAAAGAATGGCTGGCAGAAAGGGAAAGACTGCTCCCACAGCACCTTGGCTGTTGAGCCAAGTTCTTAATAGAGACAAGGATACAACAGCTGATTACAACCTCTTGAGGGAAATGTTTTCTAGGAGACACTGAATGGACTGCCTAGGAAGACTGTCTAATGGGACTTGGAACAATCCAGAGCCAAGAGCAAATAACACAATAGGCACCAGGCTGGGTGTTTTTCCTGGCCAGAGGCATAGGACTACAAGGCTCATTTCTGCATGGGCAACTCTTCAATGGCATTTCTGTCAACATCCCCTCTCACTGGAGTCAACAACAGATGGTCAGATGGAGATTGCAGCTGCTACAAAGGAGACCCCAGCATATAGAGGCCACCTAGACCCTGGCAGATCACTCTCAAGACAAGAGTCACAAAGAGCATGCTCTATCATACCAGACTGCACAAAGGCTGCCCAACAGCGACAGAAACTGGATGCTCATTCTGTGGTTTTGGGGGCCTACATCCACATCCTGCAGCATACTTGCTCAAGGGAACAAAAGAAGCTATACTAGCTACTGCTAGAAATGGAGTTCAGAGTCTGGTTTGACCACTAGATACAATCAACTTCACTAGCCTTGATAGTGGCATAAAGGAAGATGCTTCAAGTCAGCACATTCTCCATAATTCCCTAGCACAATAAAAACACAGCAATATTCAAGTTATGAGACCTGTTTCAGTGTGTGTCCAGCCTACATGGCTGACTGGGGACCTCACACCAACTACACAACATATGCTCTTTCAAAAACAGTACTGTTTTATGCTTTTTTTAAAAACAGGTGAATTTAGTTCACTCTAACTCACACATGAAGTTCTTTGCTTGAAGGTCTCTGTATCCCTCTTCTGAGTTGAGGAATATTTTTAAAGTATTTGCTTCTCCTGCTTCTAGCAGACATTACTGCCAGTTCTGAACTCAAAGTTGAATAAGGGGACCAATGGCAAAGAACAAAGAGTTGCCTTAGGAGGTTGTAGCCAGGTGGGGTTGGTCTCTTCTCCCAGGCAATCAGCAACAGGACAAGAGGGCATCAGCTTAAGCTCACCCAGGGGAGGTTTAGGCTGGATATTAGAAAGAAATTCTTTACAGAGAGAGTAATCAGGCATTGGAATGGTCTGCCCAGAGAGGTGGTGGATTCACCATCCCTGGAGGTTTTAAAGATGAGATGGGATGTGGCACTTAGTGCCATGATCTAGCAATCACAGTGGTGTTGGATCAAGGGTTGGGCTTGATGATCTCAGAGGTCTCTTCCAACCCAGTTGATTCTATGATTCTAAAAAAGCTCACTGGTTTTCAGGTGTCAGTGCTCTGCGGGCACGAATACAGCTTTAGGGCCCCTGACTAGCCTCACCTGTGATCTTCACCCACACCCTCTGTTCAGAGGCTCTATTTAAGATCAAGTTGGAGTTATCAGGCTTTGTTCCCTAGTCCTGTTTGGACTGTCAGTAAAACCTGTTACTCTCACCACTCTGCTTGCTGGGCTCAGCTACCATAGGGCTGTATCCTGGGTGAGGGCAGTGCTCCTGCAGCATGGCCATGAGCATTGGCTTGCTCTGCTCCCGCTGCTTCCTGACACCAGATCTCAGCTGTGACAGCCATGGGCAATGTACAATACTGGCTGCTCTGGCCTTGGTGCTGTCTGAGAGGAACCTGCAGCTCTGGGTCATTCTTATGATCAGAACCAAACTATAGCTTTTGGGGCCTCTGTGACTTATGCATTGAAGCCTGCCCTAGGCAAAGAAAATGTGGTGAGAATAGTCCCCTCAGGGACTTTCTGGTGAAATACAGCGGCTTAAGAAAACATAACGGCTGATGCTGAGAATAAATGGATGCATTTTCCCTTTCAATTAGTAGAGAAACAGTAAAAGGAAAGAAGAAGAAATAGCAGTAAGGGACAGTACAGTATTTACAGAGACCTCTGTGTCTGTTCGTCTATATAAGTCATCAAGATACACAAACTGGGCAGTTCATGTTTGGGAACCATTAGGATATTTTTAAATTCTTTTAGACAGACAGCTTTTGACTAAGCTACAGCTGAAATAAGCTTGACCTGCTGAGCCAGGGGGCAGGAGTTTTTCCACTCAAAACTCAATTTGACTGTGATGTTTCCATTTTTTTCTGAGTCCTTATTTACTGATGCTCACCCAAAGTCCTGGGAGACAGGAGTGTAGGGCAGCAGTAGACTGCCATCTATCTATGGTCATGATATTAATGGAAACATTTACACATGCTGTCTAAGTTTTCAGATCGCTATATAGGATGTTGAGGTCCCCATGTCATTGCCTTTCACATCTCATGGGACAAAGGGTTGACAGGAAAGGATGGGAGAGTAGGGGCTTACCAATAGGATTCAGGTGACAAGGCAGGTTGGGATGGGAAGCATATAGCTCCAGTACCAAGGAAGAAAACCTTTTCAAGTCTCATACTGAAGAAATGCATATTGCCAAAAATTTCACATATGCATACACTATATGCACCTTTTTCTTGCTTTTAAAGATCTGGTATCAGATCCGCTAGAATTTTAAAGTCTGCTAAGGAGAGTTTCACAGAGGAAGTTTTAGGTTCTTTTAAGATTTAACTAGTTGGGACTCCATAAGGGTTTTAGCTGTCATGGCAATAAGATCACCCATCCTGGTCTTGCATCTGTGACGTGAACTGTCACCCTGAAATCACTCCAGGCCAGGCTTGTGGCAACTCACTGACTGTTTATAATCCAAGCAGAATCAACTCAAGTGACTGACAGGTTGCTCACTAGTTTGTGATGCTGTTGTCTTCCTGGGCATGGGAAACCTTGCAGAGGTGCTCAGTGCAGACAGTATAGCCAAAACACAAGCAATGCTCAGCAATTAATTTAAGATTTGTGTCTGGCAAAACTTAAGCCTGAAAGGAAACAGCTTAAAGTCTTAATGAACCTGGCAAAACTCTTTACCTTTCCCCAGCACAGTTTCTAGTGACAGTGGGGAATTACATTTTCCAGCTATGGCAGGACATCTGGGCCTATACAATAGTTATGACTGCAAGCTGTATCTTAGATGTTGCTTTTTGTGTTTATGAAATAGCTTTTCAGAACTGTGGGATCTGTGTGGGTCAGTCACAGTTTCAGTTAAGAATAAATTTTTAAAATTTCTTTTTTTTTNTTGCTCAGTGTGAATTGGACCAATTCTGGCAAGACAATATGGAGAAAATAAAAAATAATTAGTGGAACTCTGGAAAATCTGGCTCATTTCTTTTGCTATACACAAAGATATGAGGGATTAAATCTTGGCATTTTATCTTTCTCTTTCCTCTAAGAGAAAACCACAAGTAAATAATACCATACAGTTGAAAGAAAGAATAAGTGCTTTGGATCCTCCTCTCTGTAACAGGAAAATCTTCATTAATAGTTAAGAGATGAATCAATGAAAGAAAATTGAAATAATCTGATTAATAGAATATGGAAGTCTGACAGATTTTGCAGAACCAGAAATGGGATACACACAAAGTACCACTTCATCTAGAACGAACCTCTTGTGGGTTTACTTAGTTTCTTTCACTGTATCAAATATGGGTATTATTTTTTGTTGAAACAAAATGTCTGCAGTGAAAAGTATAAAAAAAAAAAAGTCCTGCTGATGTAATGAAACTTTAATTGCAACAGTATTTACAAAGGCTTATCTTATTGAAAAAGACTATTTTATTGATCTATTCATGCAAAAATTAGAAAGTTCATCCTGAATTATTGTAATACCTATTACTTACCTATGAATCAAACCCAGGAATAAAGAGCAAGAAATATGGAAATAACTGTAGCTTAATCCAGCCCTTTTAAATGGTGAATGAAAAAGTTGAGGTTTTTTAGGGAACTGTTATGCTGGGATAAGATGGCACCTGTACATTCAGCTTTCTGAATGGGTGGAAGGATTATTCACATTTATTTAAGAAAAGACTCTGTCATCTTCATTTATACAGGTAATTGCTTTTCTAGGCAAGTAGTCCAAGTCCCTCAGCTAGAGCTTTCATGTGGAATAAGGTATAAGACACTGTGAATAAAGATGGTAGGAGCTGCACAAAGTCAGCATTTTCATTTCCTTTTGTGAAGAGCCAGTTCATTTAACATATAAATTATCAACCCCCTTTTTAATACAGTTAGAATTTCATCACAGTTATTTTTTTCATTAAAAATCAACTGCAGCTGAACATTACTAACTGCAATAGAACTAATTTCAACTGGAAAGGAACTTTGTTGACAGTTTTCAGTAAATCCTTTACAAACACAGTTGTACAGCAGAATATGTGTTCTATGAAACCTAATGACCTTCTAACATAACAAGAAGCAAACCCGATATGCATATACTTTGGATCAAGTTTCAGCATAGAATTCTTTCTCATTCTTCGAACTGAAGTTTTTCAAAGATATAATCTAATGATCAAACACATTCCATAATACAAATTCATTAGAGGTTTTCATTAATATTCAGTCACTACATTTGAAGCACTCAGGTAGAGAACTGCAAGGACACTCAATTAGCAAGTGAATCAGAAAGCAAAGAAGTTTTACTTGTGCCACATTCCAAACAGATCAGATAGTCTTAAAATGCATAAAATACATTAGCTCAAATTAATCCCTATCAGCCACTCAGGAGCTGGCATCCCTAGGCTTACCAAAGTGAGCAGCTGCTAGACTGATGACTTCTAATTGGAGGCCAAGATGCAGACTGCAGCTGAGGGGGCAAAAGAAAAAAAGGCATAATCACAAATAATTACTGCTCTTTTAGCATTATCTTCAAAGCTCAGAGGGAAAAGTAGGAATCTCAGCTCAGTTTCAGCACTGGTAAAGTATTTTTCACTCAAGTATCTACTTTATTCTCCTTCAGAAAAGATGGTTGGTATTCACTACTACTAATGTACAATCAATTGTATGTAGGAGGTTCCATTAAAAAAAAAAAAGTGTTAGGTTGCAGCTTGGCATATTGAAACTCTTAAATCACAGAAATACTTCCCCACATATTAGGTGAGAGAATATTATTTTTGCCATTCTCTTGTTAGGTAACAGGACCTAAATAACTCAGGAAATGCTGACTCTCAGCCTGGTGGGTCAGCTTTCTAGATTATATATTAGTTTGTGTATTAGATCACTGATTTCACCAAAAGAAACTAAAGAGGCAATAGGATATGCTTCCACCTGTACAAAAACGAGTTCAGCACATCAGTGAAGTATTGAAGTACTTCAATTTCTCAAAAACTGAAATAAGAATCCCCCTACATAGATTTATTCTCCCTCACTGTGGTCAGTTTACTTAGCTGGTGCATCTAAACTGCCCCACCAAAACTGAGAAAAATGACAGACTGCACAGATGCATTATCTTTCTTGAAATCACTTCCTTAAACCAACACTATGACACTTTCTTGCCCCAGTAAAGTTGTCAGTTATCCTTGCTATAAGATGCCAAGAGGTGCAGTATATAACTATTAGAACAAAACCACAAGCTGCCAGCCAGAACGTCAGCCTCCATATTCTGCTCTATTAGGGACATAAAGGGAAATAAATGCTGGTTTCTTTTGAACTTGGGTTTATATTGGTGAATCTCATAGCTGAACTGCAGAGAAGGACAGAATTTAAGTTGCTTTTGTGATGCTTTGCTTCTCAGAACAGAGAAACTTTACAAGTGTTCAGACAGCCTGCCATTATTCCTTTAGCCTTCCTTGCAGTAAGGCATTTAATTACATAGTTTGTTCACTTGGCTTTATTGGGATTTAAGGGTGTGTTAAAGTAATTCTAATTGTATTCTGAATTGGCATCTCAATGATTAACAGACCAAGATTATTGTCTGTTGCCATTACTGGAAACCTCAGACAATAGCAGGGCCTGTCAGGAGATGAGAAACTGCTTCTCAACAGACTGGAAGACATTTCAAGCATGACGTTTTTAACTTCATTGCTTTAAAATGGGATCATATGTACCAAGAAATAAAGAAACATGGCAGTGGTTCCACAGACTTCTGAAATACCTTTTATGATACAACTATTTTTTTAAATCAAATTAGAAAAGATATTCTTGAAAACACCATTCACTAATTCTATCCCACTCCAAGTTAATTACTGCCATGTTCCTGAAATTTACAACATCCAGTGTAAAAAAAAAAACCCAAACCCAGATTTGTGTTTGAAAAATATGTATTTTATAATTACAAGCAACAGCTGAGATAATACTAACTGAAAGGGATCTGTGAAAAACTTTTTACATGAAGATATGAAGTTACTTTACATCTTGCAGCTTTCTCTCATCAGGAAGGAAACAGCCCTCCCATCCCATGCAGAAGCCTTTTTAGGAAAACAGAGAAAGAAAAATAGAGTGCGGGGTTTTGGTGGTGTTTTTTTGTTTGTTTTTTTATTTAAAGGAATCAACATATAACCATGATGCAATACTGTCATACTATTTCAGGCAAGGACTTTAAAAAGGCATTTACAAATAAATTTTCTCTTCCAAGTTTACAAGATACTCCAATTAAACAAACTCCCCTGGAATATAACTATTGTTACATCACATATTAAGTAAATTCTTACTGAGCAGGAAAAAGAAAAGTATTGTGACTGACAGGTAACTGATGCCTTACAGAAGTAGTGAGGCTGTTGGTTAATGTGAGAGGTGTCACAGAAATGCTACATTACCATCCAAGACTACTAAATTTTAAGACCCTTGCAGTGACTTCCCATGTAAGATCACCCAGTATTGCAGTGCTCCAAAGCAGCCCTGTCTTTGCTCCTTACTCCTGTAACAGCTGTGCCGTGTTTGTAGTAACACTAACTTATTTTTAGATATTATTGCACCCTCCACCTGTTACACTCGCTCCTGGCAGGTGTAAAATTAGAATCCAGATTTTCAGGGACAGCATATAAGGCTCAGATTCAAGGAAGCACTTAAGTAAATGTTTTACATCTAGCATGAGCTCAAAAGCTTTTCTGCAATTGTTAATGGACTCTGGAGTGGATTTCAAAAATATCTTCTTTACTAAATGAAAGAAAGCCCACCATGTGGACATTAGCTAGCAGAAAATAGAGTGCCCCTGTGGAGCGAGAACTGCTCTTATATTAAGCTCAGCAGGGAAACTCTCAAGTTTCCTGGATTGCTGGTACGTTTCTCACTTTTTGCCAATAAACTCCATACATTTGAAAAACCTGATAAAAATAGATTACTGTTTCTAAAATAAAGCACTAAACTGACAATCCCATCACACAAGCCCTATCACAAAGCAAGCAGTCAGGTAAATTTTGAAAAATGCTTGGAATTCTGGCCTTGATCACAAGAACAACCCTATGTATGGAAAATTACTGCAACAAGCTATTTCTTCCTGAGTACTGAAAAAGAAATCACTAGTTCCAGTCATCTTGATATTCATTGGCTGCCAAAGCTTTTCCATATAAATAAAACTCAGTTATTTAAGTATCTACACAGGGTGGACTAAACAGAGAACTGTCATTATTTAAATGTTGACAATGTTCTTGTGTAACACATTTCCAACAAAAAAGTGAAAGTTTTGAAAAGAAGGTTATACAGATATAATTTTATTGAACATACTCAATGGGTAAATAACGATGGGTTGCAATGACATGGAACTAAATATGGCTTATCTGCTAGAGAAGCTGACCAGGGCCTCTGCTACAGTGTTGGTGTGCAATTACAAGCCAGAATCTTTATCTCATCTGAAGCAATAATAGAAAAAGATGAAACACACACAATTCAGGGGCTTGTCTTCATTCACACTTACAACTTCTATCCAAATGACTACTATGGCCATGCAAGCTTGTAATGCTGGTTTTACTTGTTACTTCTGAATGATGTCTTGCACATTTGAGTTGTGCATGAATATCTGCTAACTTTAACAACCACTTATATCCAAGATGGTTCTTTTGAGCCATTGCTGTCCTACTGCTTCCTACTTAGCCAGAGGTCCACCTCCCCTTCACTATAAAAAGGAGGCTTATAAAAAAAGAGAGAGAAAAACTTTCTACCTAGGCCTGGAGTGGCAGGCCAAGAGGGTAGATTTAGATTAGATATAAGGAACAAATGATGAAGGTGGTGAAACGCTGGAACAGGTTGTCCAGAGAAGCTGTGGCTGCCCAATCCCTAGAAGTGCTCAAGCCCAGGTTGGATGGGACTTTGAGCATTGAAACTTGCCCCTGCCCACAGCAGAGGGGTCGGACTGTATGATCTTTAGGGGTCTTTTCCAACTGAAATGAGACTATGATTCTACGATTTCATTTCTGTCTCCAAGGTATATGACTGTGGGTCCTACACAAATGAAGATTGTTACAAGCCATTCATCAGGTAAGGAAGGATAGAAGTTTTGGCCTCAAAATGTTTTAGTTTCTATTAACAGGAAAAATAAATACACATTTGTCCAGCTAATTACTGTTGGGGGTGAGGGCCAGTGTTTAACTCTCCTTTAGATCTGGTCAGTCTGTCCTACTTCTGTGTGAATCATAAAATGTTGGTTAAGCCAACTGGGTATTATCTAAGCACCACCCTTTTTATTTCTTCAGACTTTTTAAGCGTGGGGTCAGTATCAGCTGTACCTGTTCATACCAACCTTAGTTTTGGTCCTCCCTTTGCAGTGACAGTAATAAAGTTCAATCAAATTCTTTCCCAACAAACATATTTTGAAATAAATACTGTAATTACAGTTTTCTAAAATACAGCAAAATAATTTGGTTTCCTGCCTCAGGCAATTACTGAGCTAATAATTTTCTAAAATCAAAATTGGTATGGATGAAAAAGTCAGCTTCCTTTCTAATATTCCTAAGGACTTTATTAAAAAAAAAAAATAAAAAAACCCCTCTTATTTTCCAAAGGCTCCCCAGAGGCAAATTGTCTTCTAAATTTCAAGAAGAGTTTCTTTTATAACACATAGATGACATACTCAATAAATTTTTTCTTCTACACTCTCAGTTTCTATTTAAATAGACATATTCCATCAAGCAGCCTCCAAAAATTGACTGGAGAAGAGGCTCTCTCACCTGACTGAAGTTTTCCAGCTCACCAATTTCATTGCTAAAACTCATCAAGTCTAACCATTTTTCTTATTTATAAAGAAAGGAAAAATACCCTCACTTTTTACTGCTTCATCCTTGAAAAGAGCTTTACTGTTTAAGCTTTAGTTCTCAACCCCATGGGCTGCCATCATCAACCCATGTAGAAAACAACAATAAAATGAAATCACCCATAGAGGTCATTCCTTTTGTCCTGTGATAATATGAAGAACTAGAAGCCTAGCAATGAATTCCAGAACTTTAACAACCTGAATAAATTGTGAAGTACAAACCAGCATGAATATAGGATGTGACATTCATTTCACATGAGTCAATGCACAGAGGTGCAGTCTGAAATCTTCAAAGATATCCTCCTGTTTTTACTCACAAAAAATGACAACGAAAGGAGATGATTGTTTTTATATACATGTTTTTCAGTAAGGCAAAATCATTTTTTTTTAAAGATGTGAGAACAGTGTGAAAGAGTAAATGAAATAGCATCTGAATGAAAGCACTCCAAAATTGAAACTGAGTACCAGTGACTGGCCCAAGGTTTCTGATTATTCCAGTGCTTCCCTTCCCCTTCCCCTTCCCTTTCCCATCCCCTTTCCCTTCCCTTCCCCTTCCTTTCCCCTTCCCCTTCCCTTCCCCTTTCCCCTTCCCTTTTCCCCTTCGCCTTTCTCCTTCCCCTTTCCTTTGTCCTCCCTACCTACCTCCTTTTCTTTTTACTGCCTTGTCCATTTTGTCATAAACAAAACCAGCAAGCCAAAAAAATCCTCAAACCCATACCCAAAAACTTTTACTCAGCTAATTCTTGAAATAGACTTGTAATGACTCAAGCTGGATGATTGCAACACGTGCTTATTTAACAGCACTATCTTTTGATTGAAAAAAGCTTCTGTCAAGCCTGATTCATCAAAACTGTGATGTAGCTGACAATTTTTATTCATAGACTTTATCACTATAAGATAAATATCAGCATTACTTATGTGATAGCACAGAACTCAACAATAAAAAACCACAGAAATGGTCAAACTGTCCTAGTCCCCAGGATGATCTCTTAATGACTCAACTTCAAGGATGCAAGCATGACTTCCACTTTAAGGTTTTGAGAATAATATAAAGAAGTAAACACAACATATTTTGTAGATGCATTAACTACAGCACATTTCAAGTTCCTATTTCTTCCTCACAACATGACCTTACATCTGGTTTTCTTTTTTTCAAATACCTAGAACTGACACCTCTGATTCATGTCTATTCTAGAAATGCATATTGTTCTCTGCTGTGTATTGTTGCTAATTCATAATTTCAAGATTGTTGAGTTGCCCCCAGGAAAAATCCATAGCAAACGTGCCTCAAAGCAAGGGAACACAGTATATACAGGCAGTCATAATTCTAACACATTTCTGAGTATGTTTTCTACAGAGTGTATTTTGCCAGAAAATAATAGTTTATGGCTTTTGATTCCTTTGCTTATTTATTAATTCAGTCCCTGCATTAAATAAACCAGTGGATGTATATGCCACATAAGTGTAAAAAATCATGCCCTGTTTAGCCTGTTATATATTGCAGTAAAATAATATTTTGCAGGAAACAGTCTCTCTCTCATGACAGAACTCACTCAATACAAAGGTTGAAATACAACTAAAATTGGACAGATAAAGATTTTATGACAAAAGACATAAGTGAGATGGCAGTCAAGGAACAGATATCCATGGCAATATTGGAAGCTTGAAGGAAAAGTGACTTCTTTATTTATACTGCCAAATCCAATGCTAACCACAACCCACAGTCACAAGGAATGAAGCTTCTAAAGAACAAAAAACCTACTTTGGTTTACATCTTTGTATCTGCTGCTCATCCTGTGCTGGTATAACAACAGCAGTGTAATACAACATTTTTATTCTATGAGTTCCAAGGGACTTCAATTAAAATCACAAATCAAGTTTACCAGATTCACTTTAAACATATGAGTCTTTTTCTTCCAGATGTTGCACTTCAAGAAGACAAAGTCGACAGACTTATTGGAAGGGATAATGACAAGGAAGATACAACATTTAAATCAAGTTAAGCAGAAAGGTTATTAACCAGTATAATAATGCTAAAAATACTGGTCTCTTCCAGACAGGCCTGGACTTCAGAGTGGAATGTGATGATGATGTAATAATCAACAAGTTTTCCTTTGGAAACAAGAAACAGTAGCATATTCTTGTTATAGAAACTGAAAGTGATTACGTCACATTACCATGGGACCACTTCTGCAAAGTATGCAGGAATAACAGGAGAACCAGTAACCATGGAATGTGTCACTGACTTTTTGAGAACCAACCTTACCATTTCCTTTCTCCTCCACACCCAAAAAAGCATGCTACCAGCAGTGATTGCATGGCTCTGCCTAACTTTAGAGGTTTAATACTATGCACTTTAAAAACCTTTAAAACACAATGCTGTATAAATTAAGTACAAAAAAAGGGCATGTTCTAACAACCTGAGACTGGCAATACAAAATAAGTAGACAGCTTTGTCTGTAATTGCTCAGCACCTCAGTTCCCCAACAGTGGAAGATGGAACCTATATTCTTCCATTAGAGTACAGTCTGTGCTATTAGAAACTATCATGGAAAAACCAATGAGAAATTTAAAAAATCTATCTCAAACCACAAGTGAAGTGGTAAAAATTAATAGGACTCAAAGCTGAAAAAAGGTAAAACAAATTACTGAATAGCCAAGTGAACACTAAACCCTTTATATAATAAAGAAGGCAAATGCTGTGGAAGACTGTGGTGTGATCATGTAACAGGAGATTTTCTGAGTGTGAACATGAATAGGTTCCTGACAAATCTTAATCCCAATGACTCAAGTTTTGAGCAATGGATTTAATAACCCTGAGTCACTTCTGCTCTCTTTCTGCATCCATTTGAAAAATTAACAACATCCTATTTGGTCTTATTGTCCAAGTTTTCTAAAACAGAATGATTGGGAAATGTCATTCAACTTCTCTGAAATTCACAAAGTCCCCGTTTTCTCTCTGGGAAACAAGTTTTTACCAACATCTTAGTTTACTTCCTACTCCAGAGTTCTTTCCGTAGGCATTTATCTCTGATGTGAAAGCCTGTCAAATTCTTTTTGAAATGCAAGGATGCTACATCCTCTAAATTTTCCTTATCTTTCTTACCACTAGTATCTTCAAAGAACTCAAACAGATTAGCTCAGCATGACCTCTTCTGCCTGAATTCATGCTGGATATCCTTTATCAAACTGTTTTACTAGGTGTCATTCTGCCACATCTTTATAATAGATTTCCAAAGACTTTCTCAAAACAGGGGCTTTGGAATACTGTTTCTTCATTTTACTCTCCCTTCAGACAACTGTTGTGCTGTTGAAGAAATCTCAAACATTGTATCAAATAATTAATCTTCAGAACAGCAAGTAAGAGTTGAGCTCTGTTGTTGTTTTTTTTTTTTTTTTTAACATTAGATATTTTGCAGATAATGGGTGTATTTAATAAAGGTTATATCTATTATTACTGTACTGCATTTCAGGTCTCTGCACAGAATTTCTGTACCTGTTTCTTCCCTACTTTGCCAGCAGTCTAGTTTCAGGTAATAAGTTGGCCTATGTTTTTGATAGATACCAAAGACCTCTGGCACATTTGCTCCACAAGCACTTTTAAGGAGATGAGACTATTTGAGTTAATGTTAGAATGGAAAACAAAGGGGGCCCATACTCAGATCACTTCTCAGTGCTTCAGATTTGTGCAACTTGTCTTCTGAGAGGCATTTCATTACAATTATAAAGGACTGCCAATTATTTGTATCTATTTCTAGCCATAATTTCAGGACAAGAAACCTACTTTGACACAGATCCCACCACACAGAGGAGCACACCAGCACTAAGCTACACGGAAGCAAAGTACAGTAAGCAGGAGCATAATGGACAGAAGCAAAACCAGTGATCTTATAGAGAAGAGAGTTCCTATGGAAAGCCAAACCACAGCAACAGATCTGATCAGTATTACAAACAACCATAGCTCTAGTTTTCTCTTGAGTTGTGTGATTGTTTCTTATGTGATTTCATCCTCTTGCCTTTGAAAACCAATACTCACTTGAAATAAATCAACACTTACTCTCTGTAAAGAATAAACCAGCTCACACCATACCTTCAACCTTAATAATAGACATTTAGGCCTCTTTGTGCAGTCACTAGCTTCTCCTTTTCTTTGCCTCTACTTCCAATTAGAAAATCCACCTTTCATGGTGGCTTTCACCAGTTTACTGGTTCCCTATTTAATTCTTTATGCTAATTCTACACTATTACTGCTAAATAATAGTGTTTGGTCACTTTCCTTACTTCTTTGCATTTTAATATTCTCAGTATGTTCTTAATTATAATAAGCCACAATTGCTTTTGTTACTTTCTCAGATATTCTAGGTTTTCAATATGACTTTCAGGTATGGATTATTCAACACTTACATATCTCTTTACTTTTCCATATGGATATTTCAAACATTGCTGAGTTTTCCTTACCTCATTCCATTTTCCCTTAGAGCCTGTTTTTCCTAAGACAAGTATTTTCCTACTACTGCTTACAGAACCTATTTTTGATATAATAAATTCTAGGTTCTCTCCCACATGAACTGTATTTATCACACTTGACTCATAGCCAGTAATGTTTTAAGTTCAGCATAGCTTTTGACTGTATTGATTGTTCAGCATTCTGCATCTGAGACTGAAATTGCGTCTCTAGCTTTGGTTATACTGTCATGATGTCTGATTCCCATTTCTGAAAGGGAATTTCCCAGGATAAGAGGATGTGCTTCTGGCCTTTTGTGCTCCCCTATATCTTACTCTGCCAGAGAATTCTGCCAGCTTTGATTAGCACAGAGTCAGGAAAGGACATTCACTGGAATAACTGGAGGTGAGTTCTAGACCAAATGGCAAAATTTGCTTATTCTCCATTCATGTATTCTTCTCTCTGTCTCTCTCACTCTCCCTCTCTCCTCTCACTTTCTTTTAATTGCACTGCTCCTTTTGCACACTCCTAACTTCCTACTTCTCTATTTAAAAACAAGAAAGCGCTCTTCCCAGTTCCGTGGCTCTGTTCAAAAGGATGCTATCCAGCACCCAACACTCTAACACACTGTAACTCAGTGTCCCGCCTTGGGGTTCACTCAGGACACCTCGCAGTGAAGCGGAGGAGGCTGACAATGCCCTCACATGGCCTCTTGGGCAGCATATTCTCGGTACCAGCTATACCCTGCTGTGTGTACCAAGAAGCTCCTGCTAAGCTGTTGTGCTTATGAGATCATTTGTGGGAACACGCTGAACAAGAGTTGCTTGTCTTTGTCCTTATTCTGTATTTAGCTGTCACCAATAATCTTTTTTGTGCCAACTGTTCAGTGCTTGAAACCACTGTTCTTTTTTCTGCTTTTGCTTCCTGCCAGATTTTCCTTTTACTCTTATAATTATCTACTTGAATGAATTTTTTTACTACCAGTATAAAATGAACTAGTTTAAATGAGTAAGTCATCACACAATCCAAAGATGAAATAGGTTAAAGCTTGATTTTATACCAGTAGCTACATTTGTTGATGATTATACTCATATTTTATAAAGTGGAAAAAAAGAATACAAGAACCTCATCATAGCATCTAATCCTTAAGAATGGAAGTATTACATTATTGTCAAATCAACTTTAAATACCTAAATCAAATTAATCTATCCTGGGCAACTCACCTGAATATAATGAAGTGTGACACTTGCAGGAAAAATAGGCCTTTTGGTATTATTCTTTATTGCCCTTTGGATAGCAACTTTAATGGCAATGCATTCTTTCCACTGCTTGTCTTTTTTCAGGGACACACTCATATATACATATATTTGGTGGCAATTTCTGCCCCCCAAAACACAATGCCTTCTTTATCAATTTCATATGATGATCCAGGCTTAATACCACCAGTAAACTCTTTTCTTCAATCAGATCCTTTTTGTTTATGTTTCTCAGTTGGTACGTTGCAAATAAACAGCTGAGCTAACCAAGTTTATGATCCAGGGCAAAACCCAAAACTCCACTGGGGACAGCCTGATTAAATGAACAATCTCGTACTCTGATTTCAATGACAAGCATCAGTCCTAAGTTCCACAGAAGTGTCAAAAGTGTTAAAAAGCAATCAGCCTATCATAGATTATCTTCCTTTCCTTGCTGTATTTTTGTTCTTATTGGGGAATTTTAGATACAGAAACACCTAAATGAAAAAAAAAAAATAAAAATATAGCAAATCTTTTTAAAAAGGGGAAAAAAACACCCTTGATTTGTCTTCTTTTTAAAGCTTCAACATCTTTTAGTGCAGATGGAAACACTCTGGCAATCAGACAATTTTTGCAAAAATCTGAGTTAAAATGTCATTTTAATAAGATTTATTGTTCCTCTTGTAATTTGCCACATTCAAATGTAAACCTCCTAATGTACTCATTGGCTCAAAACCCAACAGGGTTTATATATTTATTTTTCTTGTACAGACTTGTTTAGATTTGGTTGAATACCTGCAACAATTTCTCAATCATGCATGTAAAAGTCAAAAAAGTCCCTGTACTGAGTGAGTATACACACACACACACACACACACACACGCACATTCTCTCCCCCACCAAAAAAAAAACCCAAACAAGCTTAAAAACCCTACACACCAGGCTTATCACTTCTCTACCATTTGCTGTGGAATGAAAAGATAAAATTTTCACTTCTGTCTCAGCCAAGATTGCCAATTCAGCTTATAAAATCTAAAAACAAACTCATGTTTATTTGAAGTTCTAAAGAATTGTTTAAATTGCCCTTTTTAATGTTCCCACTTAGGCGTTCCACATCTTTCAAACACCTTCTTGCATAAATATCAATTGTGATATACAAAGGAATGTTTTTTCTTCTTGTTCATGGTTCTTTGATTTAAATCAAAATGAAATTAAGTTATTAAGCTTTAAAACTCTTTTTATATGCTTTTTTTTATATACTTCAAAAAATTTACTTCCTTTAGTCAGTAATTATTAAGACATATTTCCTTTCACTTTAAAATGGCTGTATATGGATGCAACTGTATTCTACTAAATACAGAAACAAACAAGGAAAGTCTTACACAGTGAGGTTGAGGAGAAAATTAAAGGCAATCAATATATGGCTTAAGAGGTAAATGACTAATTCAGTCCATTTTTAGAAAGGACAACTGTTTAGGAAGCAGTAAAAGGAGGATGTCAAGCAGATTGGAAACAAATAGCAATGTCCAAGTGGGAAAAAAATATTAAAGAAAAAATCATAAAGCTTACCAACCTCAAACCAAGACATGCTGAAATTACATGGCAATACTAATGCAGCTAACTTCATGTTACTCAATGGTGAATATCAGCAAGAGAATCAAGTGACTGCAAAATGCCATAACAAGGCTCCAGAAAGGCAAAAAACATTTTACAGACAATTAGAGATACATTAAACACTTGTGCTCATGGTAAGGACCAAGAGGTATTTTGAAACAGTGCTTTTGATGCCTTGCCTTTTGAATGGCCTATGAGCTCTTTCGCTCATAGTGGGTCTGTATCCCTTTGCTCAGGCTGTGAGGGGAGTGATTTCTAGAGCCTCAGTGGCAGCATTTTTTCTACTGTTCTCATGTGCTCACTCCTGTGGTCTTATTCCCACCCCCTTTTACCTGTAAACCACAACAGTGTTCTTGTGGTGGTTCTTAAGGAAAGCAACTACCACAGGTCACTCCTTCCTTCCACTCTGTTTTCAGCCCTTCATTGTAGTTCTTGGTTTATATTTGTGCAAGCAATATATGCATGCAGAGAGCTAAACAGCCTGGGATCCCCCCAGTGCTTCTCCTGCCAGCTGGCGACCGGGAGAGTTTGGCCTTTTTTCTCATTCCTTCTCCCCTTTTTTCCATTTTCCCCCCAAAGTAATTCACCATTAGAGTCAATATGTGACTCATAAGCCACAGATCTCTGCTAGTAAATCTTCACTCATGTAAATTTCTCTCAACATTTTTGGGTAACAGCCTGGTTATCTGTCCCAGCAGAAGACTGGCACTTCAAACTCAGAGAGACTCTACCACTCTTGTGTCCCTTCTAGCAAACCTATTCTTTTCTAGTGCTCTTTACTTCTCATTTTCTTAAGCAGCCAAGCAGGCTCAAAAGTGATTTTGCTAAAATACAGATACAAGATTTTCAACACAGTCTTTGGTGCAATTTACAAACCCAGTCTGAATCATTACAAACCATTGTGGTGAATGGCAAATTCTCATTCCCTTTCTAATCTGAACGTGTTGCCGCAGTGAGAAACCTTATGAGTTGTTCTGGTCAGGAAAACACTACTAATAGAGCACTTCCCTCTACAACTACATACACTGGCAAAGATGACAAATGACAGAAAGCACCATCCATGTTTTCAACATACCACTTTTTTTTCTGCTAACATCCAAATCAGAATTTTTTTGCTGACATTAGCTTTAATAACATTCCTTTGCTCATCCACTGTCACAGTAATTTCACTGTATTGGGTAAGAATCTAGCTTAAATTATTTAAATATGCATTAAAACCAAAGCTCTATGAAATCTTCCCTATCATGATTATCTGTTGTCAGTGCAGAATGCATTAAAACTTGTTTTCTGAGATTTTGGGCCTTCAGCTGTTTTGAGAAATTATCATGGCTGCAAAAGTCTATTTTCCCTGTAAGAGGATGAGTGTGGTTCCCTAACAGCTAGAATCTTTGGCTGTGATACAAGATTGAGGTAGTTTTAACTTTTCAGAAAATATTTCAAAGGGGATAATCAAGTTTTCTCTCACTGGGCAGCAGTCAGGAAACTCATCTAGTCATCTTGATTTTTATTCAGATCTGGTCCCCTCTTCTCTCTCTCTACATAATGGACTATAATATCTGATGAGTAACAGGAAAGTCAAAAATGTAGACTACTATTTGAAGTGCAGGTAAGCAAGATAAAAATGTACATGAGTTTAAGGGGAGAAAAAGTCAAAATATACCATTGCTGGGCTAGGAAGTAAAAAGCATTCTGCAGGAGCATCAGTATATACTTACTCTCCTGTATTCCTTTTTCTAGACACATGCTTATGACTATTTGAAGACAGGACACTGAGGTAGGTGGATCTTTGCACTAACTTGGTGTAATATTGATTATATTAAGTATAAATTGTGCTGTTATAAATCAGTGAACCTAATCCTTTTCTATTCTGAAGGATTACAGTGTAATGAAAATTATTTTGAACATTTGAGATCTTAATATATTACTTCTCAAATTTGTTGGACTGGTGAAAATATTTTGTAACGAGTAACTTTGACTTCCAAAACAAAAGAACTTACAAGGGTTTTCTGAACTAGGCATTCATTTTAAAACACAGTACACGCAGTAGAATAATCTTGATTATCTGTGATAATTCTTGTAACAGTTTATTAAACCTTATTTACTTTTATTATTAACAATTTGTTACCTTAGTCTGAACTTTCATGGCTTCCATTTTCAGTGTTTGGATTATTTACTTCTAGTGGACTACAGATTAACCCTGTTATCAGATATCTTTTTTCCTAAGCAGGTACCTTTTGTCATCCCTTTGATAAACTAATCAGATCAAGTTCCGTGAATCTTTCACCACACAGGAACGTCTCTTGATCTTTGGTCATTCTCATTCTGTAAATACTCTGAGGTTTATCAGCACCTTTCCTGAACTATCGACACATAAGAACTAGTTAGGAAACTCATGTAGGACTTGAATTAAAAGCAGACATTTTTAAAATAACCACTCCACTGTAACTAAATATTACCCTTTCCTTCAGAGTCACACTAGGAACCGTCCCATCATGACTGCTAATCATCTCCACAACAAAGCTGACTACTTCTAAGTATGGTCTTTCCTCTTTGTGTGTGCAGTATACATATATATATATATCTATATATCAACACATACACATACACACACACACACATATATCATATGTCTTATTCTTTGTCCCTTCTGAGATAATGTCGATCAATCTGTCTGTAGATAACAAACATAGTTGATACAAAACACTCACCTATTCCAGGGGAATCTGCCATTAAAAGTAAAACAAATCCAGCTTCAAGTTAACAAGTAATATGCAGGGACAGAAATACCAAATGAAGAACACATGTTGGAAAATGGGCTGTCTAAAGCATCAATATGGAAGATGTATCAGAGAGAAGAGATTTTAGTGTCACAGGCAATGGCAGATCACCTGCACAACTCTATAAGAAAAGAAGGACCCTATGAAACTGAGTTAAAATATTAATTTTTTTTTTAATAAGCAATAAAAAAAGCTTAGAGTCTTGTTAGGGATGCCATGATGGATATTATGAAACTAACATTTTAAGGAGTACTGCAATTAAAAAAAACCCAATCAACTAAAAAATCCCAAAAAACCTAACAAACAAACAAAACCAAAAACCACATTATGACAGAAGAGGTGAAAATATGCCTTAGAAATTTATTTCTGCAGTAGAGTGTTGCATCCAAAATATAGAACTGACCAGTTATTCTCTATGTGATGAATAAAAAAGTATTAGACTATTTCACTTCCCTTTTACTGCTGAAAAGAACAAAACAGCTGAGGTGCTTTTTACACTCCCCTCAAACATACTGATAAAATATCACAGTTCTGGTGTATTTCCCTGCTCCATTCAGTTGACTACAGTCATTCTTTAATCTGTATGGCCCTGGAATAACTGTGCTTATTCTGAATTTCTATTGCTGAAATACTGTAAAAATCTTACAATTCTGTGGGTAGCCTGAGAAAAGGAGGGGGAAACTAAAATAAGTTTGAGTAATTTCAGGTTTATACCAATCTCCTGAAGGGATTTGAGATAAAAAAAACAGTAAGGAAACAAAGTATGGGATGAAAGAAGATCAATGAAGGCTGACAAAGGATTTAACAGATTGTCCTTACAGGCCATAGTAAAATAGAGGTCAATTAAATGAGTGAGTTGCAAATAAATATACTTGCAATATTAAGCATTTATTTAACACTTATCTGAAAAGTGCTTTGCAAACAATTAATTAGTCTGTACAAAGAAAAAGTATCAAACAAATTGCATTGACTGGGGAGTGCAAAGTTAAGAAGGCCAGCAAGTTGATTTAATCCTATCTTTTTCTTCAGTCTTTATTTTGAGCAGCATTCATCCTATTGTATTACAAAGTGAGTTACTTTGGAATAGGAAGTTAAGAAGACAAGGAGTGAGAACTGACTATGGCTCAACCCATTTAGACTACTATCCCATTTTAAAACACTCTTTTTGTCTCTTGGTGACTAGCTTATACACCGCTGACACTGTTTTCTTAAACAAATGGAGAAATTCAAATGTCAGAATGAAGATGTCACATATAAATGAAGTAACCTTTTAGGTTTTCAAAAATATTTAATGTTTGTACAGTAACCTGTAAAGAAAAAAAGAGAAAAAATTATGTAAATGTAGATTTTTAGTCATGCACATTATGATCTGAGCCTGTGATTCAAATGAAATTTAACGCTGTGTAACCCATTAAATAGCTTAGAATACTGGAAACAATACAGTTAATGAAAGATAAAGGAAGTAAAAGTAAAGCAAGGGTGTTGGAAGTCCAACACTTGAACACGTATTTAAGAAAAATAATATCTGGAAAACTCAATTAAACAGACATGTTTTGTGTTTGTTGGCTGTTTGGGGGTTTGTTTGTTTTTCTTTTAATTTACAAGAAATAGTAATTTCTCCATTCTCTTGGTAGAATACAAGCAAAATATGCTTTTTTTGCCATTTTTTTTTTTTCCTTTTTTGAGAGAGGCTGTGAATACATTAGCAATCCCATTTGGACAAACAGTGCAGTCTCAAACCAAATTCTCTGGTTCGCTTCACTGCATTTCCTATGTGCTTGCTCAGTTCTTAGAGCAATTTTGTGAACAAATTAGATTTTCAAAAAATCAACTGGAAGTACTGAACCTAAGTGCTCTAAAACTTTGAAGGGTCCTAACTCTTACAGAGCTGACACCACCACATGCACTTTCAGCACCACTAAAAGTTCTTAAGGCATGGCAAACAAACTCCTCCAACTATACAAAGGGACTGCCAAAGACTGAAAGTTCTCAACTTTTTCTTGATCCCTGCTGTTCTTTCTTCAGTCAAAACAATCTTCTGGTCTGAAATCCTTTCTTTTATTTACCTGTACTTTTCTCTACTGCAATCACCCCTGATTAAACTATTTTTTTACTTATTACTACTATTACTTATCATCCTTTTCTAATTTTAAGTCTCTTCTATCCTGTCAGTCAATGAGTAGCTCTTTCCATTCTTGGAAAAAGAGAGAAGTGACTTCATGCCCCTACAGTATGATACTACTTATGTGTCTTAACCTCTACAAGAGGACTGCAAGTGTCTTGGGCAGTAGCTCACCCTGATTACAGCACCAGCAAGTTTCTAACATGACTGCAGTCTAGTGTGAGAGGAATGTCTCAGTAAATAATAATAATAAAAAATACACTAACAAAAATCCAGGAAAAATAATCATACTTTGAGGTATGACTTCATTCTATAAAAGAGGGGGTTCAGACAGGAGCACATCACTAAACCCTCCAGCTTATCAGGGATGAGCTGAGCTTTGCAGGTTGTTTGAACTCAAACTCCCAGGCGTGCTGTGAGAGAACCTAAAATGATCACACCATCCATCACTGAAGTATTGCTCCCACATGCATTCCTTACATGTTTATCCTTGGGCCTGTGGGGACAATGTGGGGCAAGTGGCTGATACAGAAAGCACAGACCCAAGTATGTCAATGGATCATCATGAGTTGGGAAGGGCATGGCCACTCAATGAATAGCTCCCTTTAGCTGTAAATGCACCCAAGCACTTGGTCACTTACTGCTTTGTGTGGAGATATACTTTCTAGAATAGAAATTGTTTCTCTGTGAGGACTCTTCAGACTAGAATTATCACCCTTTGCATGCTGATTATCCATCCTAAGGTGGAAGAACCATAGTCACTCATAGGAGAGAGAGGTATACCTCCTAAGAATTCAAAATGGTGTCGAAAATAAGATGTAAGCTCTTCTCTCACTGGGCAGAGGCGGCAAAGACATCCCTGTTAAGAGGGCTCTTTTTCACAGGCCCAATTAACTGGTTTTTGCCCTTGATTTAACCCTCATCAAGAAGGTGCTCTCTCTCTCCCAAGCTGTGACCACCATGTTCACATCCTTTTCAAGTTTCCTGCTTTACATACTCTCTTGCAGCACCAACTTGCAGCTCTGCTAGCAAGCAAAGCCTCTCCCCCTTACTCCTGAACAGTGACTGCTGCTCTCACAGTTCTTTAGTTCACTTTCCAGTCCCTCCTCCTTTCCTTGGGCAGCAACTTGCAGAGTTCCCAGCTAGCAATGAGTTACCTGGATCTGCTGCTGCTACATTAAAAGTTTAAAAAGAGAAACCATGGCACTGTGCCAGTGGGTACTGCTGGGGCTCCTGGACCTCTGCACTGAGAGGCAGGGGGAGCAGTTACCAGCAGCTAAGGGATTGCCTGTGAGAACTCTAGTCATCAAATCTGCAGGATCTGTTGCACTACATCTAAGGCTGCTGAAAAAGCTGACTGACCTCATAACAAAGCCAGTAAGACCCACTGCAGCCCAAGGGAAAATCATGGAGCAAGTCCTCCTGGAGCAAGTTTCTGGGACGTGAAGGACAAAGGACTGTCTGAGAAGGAGGTTACAGTAAATTCCTCCTGAGGCACTTTCTAACCTGAATAGCATCTGGAAAAATTAGAGAGACTTATGCCACTGACAGTGTTTTCTACATAGGAAAGTAAAAATACATTGAAGCAAGTGTGCAATAATGGAAGCACGACTTAACATTACAGAAAAATCCAAACACACAAGACATATGGAGTGTACCAATCACTACAGTTTATAAAAAAAAAATGCCAAGTGGAAGCTAATTTTCTGCAATCTTATTAGCAATGTGTATAAACCAAATCTCAACTAGAAAGAGTAGATCTACGTGTATAATGTTGGCAGGTATGTACAGTAGCACTGTCAAGTAGTGTAAAAGCTTCAGACAAAAAAACCCAAAACCATGATTTTTTTTGTTTTATTCTTATATTAAAAATATCAGATATTGTTCCTCATGAGCATAAAGAAACCTTTATGCATTGAAATTTTCATTACTAGAAATAAGCACGGCAAATTCTACATAGATGAGACCAGATGACAGTAACAAAGAGACACTGAGCACTTGTATAAAGCTAATATTGAGATGTCTCAAGGCTTGTGGAGACTATGATATGACAGTATGTCCCTCCTAATGTGCATACAGACAGCTGGAGTACAGTAACAGCAGTCTCTAGAACGACACTTAGCCCCACTGACACTGGATGTCTGAAACAAAATGAGGAACAAATTTAATGAAGGAAGGAGAAATGGGGCAGGGGGGAGAAATCCAGGAAACATCAAATGTCTTTTTATGATAGTCAAGAGAATAGCAACCTGCATGTTAGTAGGCTTCCCATTAACGCTTTCACACAACATTTGAAGTGTGATTACATAAAGATACAAGTGAAAACGAGATTGATCAGCTCCTTCCTTGTCCTTTCACTGACAGTGCTACTAACTCTTCATTTTTTAGGTTCTCTATGATACTATGACATAAGACAAGAATAAAACTGTTCTACTCCTCAGGGAGATTCCTCCTTGAATCAACACACAAAACTCTCTGCTTAAGTAGCGCTTATACTTCATTTAGCAGCCCCACTCAAGAGCTTCTTCTACTGTCACTAATAACAACTCTTTCGAAAATATGAACATTTCAAGATGTCAAAATAAACTTGCTTCTACATTTCTTCTCTCATTTGTTCTGACATTCTCCTGATCATATATTTTTTCATGTGTAATAAAATTATTTTTCCTCTTGAATTTTGGGAGGGGTTTATTGGGTTTTGTGAGGTCTGATTTTTTTGTGTTCCTTTGGGATTTTTTTTGTGCCTATTATCATGCCTCTCATTGTCTCTTTCTGAAAGCACCGTTGTTTTTTTTTTTAAATCAATTATGTCAAAAATACTGCCTTTTTCTCCTTGACAACAACACCTTCCTTTTTTTTGTTCTTTCTTCAGTTGCTAAATTCAGAATTGGTTTTTTTGCCTTGACTAAGTTTGCAAAATCTGGAGAGACATCAAGGTATGGTTTTTTTTCTTAATATTTTATGAAGGGTTGGGTACAGTGTCACTGAAACAGTGGTTATTATAAGTAGCCATCACTACTTTATTATTATATTATTAGCAGTATTATTATTTTCATTATCATTATTACTATTAAAATGGGAGAACTGAAGAGCACAGGTTTGACAAAATATTAAAAATATGAATGCACATATGAATTCTGGGTCTCCCTAATAATTCACTGGAAGATAGAAAGAGACATTATAGCACTCACTGTACTGGCTGGAAACACAGTTGAGGCAGAAGAATCTGCAGTACTGACAATACTTTTGCATATGAGAAAGAACATGCAAATTGCTCATGATCGAGTTAATCAAACATTTGAAGCAGGGAAAGTTTCAACTGAAAAATGACGTTTTACTTAATGGCAATAATAATTTATTTGTAGAGTTACTTCTGCTTTTGGACTCTAGGGATGAATGAGAGGACCTCATAGGTCTACTCTAGTTCAATTTTTTAATGATTTTATGAAATAAACCAAATGATACAATGTGAAATGACAGATTATACTGGTCTTAAAATGAACAATAGAAACACTGTACAATATTATATGGAATTATGCTAATACAGAAAAAGACATACAAACTAAACACACTGTGAAAGCTTATAATATTGAACCTTTGCCAACAGCAGCCTCTCTTACTAAAAGGAGCTACTGGAAATTCTGATAATAGGTCTGCCTATAGAATTGTATGAAGGGTTAAAGAAAAAATAATGACCTTGTTCTGAGCGCAAGCTATCATACTGCATCATCTTGCTTGGATATTGCAAATGAGTGTGGATGCTGGGTTCCCTAAAGCAATTCAACAGAAATAATCGAGCCTAATGCTGTGGAAATGCAAGACAAAAAAAGTTTGAAAAAAGACTGTAACCATCTGCAGCACCTTGGGGGTAGCATTTTGACTATGAGAAAAAAGTGAGAAGAATACGCTTTATTTTACATCAGTCATTTTCCACCATTTTAAAAAGCTTCTTCCATTTAAAGTCATTAGCCACACCTAACATGCTATCCAATTGATCATCCTCTCCAAGTCTTCATGCCTTAAATTGTGATTTTTGAGACAATAAAGTAAAACAAAATACTCTAATCTACATTAAAACAGTAGTTATTGTGATTCCAATGAAATAAAATGCATGAGCATATACCATATGCATCTGTTTGGCCCAATATATGATGCACAAAGAGGAATTTGGAGCATGTGCTTAATATTAAATTGGTACTTAAGCTACGTAATCAAATGTATGATTCAGTGACATTTCTAAGCAAAAAATATAAGGAGTATGAGCAGACTTCTACTGTCAGATGTTGTTTACAAAATGACTTTCAAACCACAATGTATTATTTAAAGAGTTAAAATTTGGGTGCACCTGTTGACATTGAACAGGACTGCATAATTCTGCTACTTGAACAAACTTGAAGAAATCTGAGACAAAATTCATCCACCAAGACAGACAGACCTGCACAGTCAATAAAAAACTACTGAATGATCAGGCTTTCTGCCAACAGGTTTTCTAATACAGAAAACTTCCTGAAACACACCTTGGGGATTTTGTTCTCCCACAGATATATTTCAAAAAGGTAGCCAGACTGTTAAAAAGAAAATGAGTTTGTATAATTCATTTCTATCTAAACTTTGAGATAAAAAGGATTAAAATTACAAGACACAGTCATCAAAATACATTTTAAATGTGATGAACCATCTTCACTGCTAAGTGAAGATGTTTAGCTGTTTAGGTGTTATTTTTTTTTAAAAAACACCATTTTTTTATAGAATCGATTGGGTTGGAAAAGACCTTGGAGATCATCAAGTCCAACCCTTGGTCCAACTCCAGTCCATTTCCTAGATCATGGCACTCAGTGTCATGTCCAATCTCAGTTTAAAAACCTCCAGGGACGGTGAATCCACCACCTCTCTGGGCAGGCCATTCCAATGCCTGATTACTCTCTCTGTAAAGAATTTTTTTCTAATATCCAACTTACATTTCCCCTGGCAGAGCTTAAGCCTGTGCCCCCTTGTCCTATTGCTGTTTGGGAGAAGAGACCAACCCCTACGTGGCTATAACTTCCCTTCAGGTAGTTATAGAGTGATGAGGTCACCTCTAAGCCTCCTCTTCTCCGGACTAAACAACCCCAGCAACCTCAGCCTCTCCCCAAAGGACTTGTGCTCCAGTCCCTTCACCAACCTTGTTGCTCTTCTCTGGACCTGCTCCAGCACCTCAATATCTCTCCTGAACTGAGGGGTCCAGAACTACTTAGCTGTCAATTGGGTATGGATAATTAAACTTTCTGCTGTGGTATCTATAGATTGCTACATACTTGTTTCATCCTTCTTATGATGAATGTGTGTGTGAAATGCTTATCTAATGACACTTAGATTAGAAATAAAAAAAACACAGTACATGAGAACATATCAAAGATGATAAAAAGGACAAAAAATGCATTTGGTCTGTTAGACACTGAGCTAAATTCTAGTAAAGCATGTTTTTCACATTTTTCCCCACAAGAAACTGCTCACATCATATGCTGAGATGCTACATACACAGCTATGATCTCTTGTGCATAATGTTAGCTTTTGATTGCAACTATACACTGTCTGGAATCCTTAGCATAGAAGCAGAAATTTGGAGAATCCCCTTAACAGAATCTGAGTCTGTGCTAACCCAGCCTGAAAAGGGCTTAGTTTTCTCATTTGCCTCGTGATAACCAGCAAGTGAATAAAAAAACAAGATTTAGTGCACAGAACGGTAAATCTCCCCCTCAAACAGCTAGGTCTGAACAGCTTGCTGGCCCCTGTGCAGGTAAATGCCATAATTATTGTCCTGGCCTTCCCACTGTTACTTAGTATTTCAATAATAGACCATCTGTGGCTCTCTGCTGGTGAATCATCTTGCATCTTAATACAGTGTTTGAATTATCTTTACTCTATGTAGTAAACATGATGCAAACACTATAAGCAAAATATTTAGGAAAGCTGGCTGGGTATCTGAGTAACTAGCTGCTCCTTATGCTACAAAGAGAGGGTTTATAAAATAATCTAAACCAATCTGCTTAGAAGAAATACAGTTCACCATAGAATGCTCCTGCATAGCCACACCTACATTTGCTACTAATAAAACTCATGGCAATGAGATGATATTGCATTTCTCCTACAGCGCCAAGAATTTCAGAGATGTTCTTGCATGGGAAATCCAAAACAGCAAACGGACAGCTAGTTAAGTTCTCAAAGCAGCCTATTGTGCTGGTATCTGTATCAGATGATAACCTTAAACTGTGCATTTAAAAGTACCAAAATAGTGTGTTATTTCTCTAATACCAGCTCTGAGGGGAGAGGATGAAAGGCAAATGATGGGCAGCGCTGGGGGGGGGGGGGCGGGAAGCCCCACAGCAACAAATAAAATACAGAATCCAAAAGTTCCTTTCACAAATGTTAGCCATTGGAAAGAAAATTTTAAACCACCATTTCCAAATCATGGTAACATTCTCAAGAAAATGTAATGTACTAGAAAAAGTTGAATTTGTCCAGGCCTAGAGTTTGCTTTCAAAAGCTTCTTGGGATTTTGATCTGTACCCTTATTTCATTCAAGTTTTATAACCATATTTTCTACTCATCTCAGTTACCCTCCCTGCCACAACATGCATTAGTGTAAAATGGTAACCTTATCCTCTGTTCTCTCCTTTCAGGCATTTCTTTCCTTCAGAGAATTGTTTAAGAAGTTGAGGGAATAATCAACAGTTGCTATTGATATGATAAAGATTAACCATGAAAAAAACAATAGATCAGAACATCTCCAGTAAAATATATATATTTACACATACATATTCTTCAGCAAATGCTGAGAACAAACCCCAAACCTTAACCTCAGAAACAGCCAGAAAGCAGAGACTAGTAAGGCTAAGGTTGGAGTGTTTAATTTCTTCCCTGTTTTAAATCTATCAAGATAAGCTTTCAGGCACATACATTTCTTTAAGCTGTTTTGATGTTGGACTTTTTGTTTTGCTTTAGGTTATTTGGGGACATTAGTTGTTCTTTTTTTTTTTT
>VXBX01008295.1:457984-495154 GCA_013400415.1 Scytalopus superciliaris
TTTTTCCCAACAGTCCCCACAAACACACTAAAAGTTGCAGAATAGTGAGAGCAGAAAGAGCGCTGGATCCTCTTCCTCTAATGATAATGCATATTGTTATACAAAGAAGTTCAGTGCACCTACAGTACTTTGCAGAAGCAACATCTGTGGAATATAGCCTGGGAAGAGAGTAAGAGAAAGGACTGTTCTGCTAGAGACTGGACATATTCACTGTGTATCCTATTCTACCTTGCCAAGTTCAGAGAACAGTTTTTTATTCATACAGGGCATATGCCTTCTCTTTGCTTAACTTCTGCTTTAGCATTCTGGCCTTTCCTGGGGTCACAATTCCTGTGTGATTCTGCAAATGAAAAAAAAAATATGTCCGGATGCTGTTAATTACCCTGAACATTCAGTCTTGTATTCCATGTATCCTTTCTGCTTCCTTTTCTGTTTCATGTGCTGTAGGGATCAGCAGGAGAAAGCACTTTTGTCTGTCTCAGCCGCCTTTCTTCACTTCCGCAGAACAAAAAGCCTCCTGCCATTCACTGGAAATTCTAAGCAAGTAACCTAAAACTTTCCAGGATCCACTAGCAAGTGAACAGAGTGTAAGCCAGTGTAAGACCCAAGGGAACATACATGGAGAAAGCAATAGATAGCTAGTGCCTCCTCCTCCAGTATGTATCAGCTTTTTGTAATCCTCAGAGGTGACAACAGGTAACAGAAAAAGGCCAAAGGGTGACATGAAGGCTGCATAAGGGTAATAACACTGCAGAGCAACTCCTGAAACAACAGAAGTAGTAACCAAAAGGACGCCAAGCTCTGGAGAAGTCCATGTGATACCAGGAAATAACATGATGCCAAATCTTCACGTACAGGCTGTAGTAAACACTAGGACACTGAAGCTTCCAAGAGTAGAAAGTTCAGCAGCTGCCCAGTTTCAAGAGTCCTCAGCTGGTGAAAGTCAATGGAAGACAAAAGCTCTTCATATTCACCTTCAGCTCAAGCGGCCTTGCCAGCCTGGCTGCATATGCCATACCCTTCTGCAGAGCAGCTCAGCAGAAGAATGTGGGTGACAGTAACTCCCAGAGACAGGGCTCTAACCCAGCAGAAAGCAAAAAAAAGTGAATCACCCTGATCACCTGGTACACTGCCAAGGCCAGGTTTCCTGCTTGTGTGATGCAGCTCAGTGTCATGTTCAGTAGCAGGACCGAACCTCCATGCCTCTGTCAGAAATTGCCACGGAATTAGATGACAATCTAGTATCTTCTCTGTTTCAAGCTTTCACAGCACATATTTTCCCTGAAACGATACTCAGGCAGAGTTCAGATCAGGCACTTGAAGACACAGAACAGCAAACTGGGCAGCAAAGGCAACTGTAGACATACTTAAGTTAGCTTACCCAACAGTCCTAATCTTTTTACTTTTTAAATTGCACTTTAAAATTGGTACGGAACCACATTGAGACATAAAAATCAAAGTTTTTTCTTTACCAGATTAAAAGAATTTTGCATCAATACAAAACCAAACCAATCTTCTTTAGTGATTTGGCCACAGAATTAAGATAGATCTTATTATCAGGATGAACTCAGGAAACAAAACACCATCTTTATCCCTATTGACTTATTACTGCATTGAGTCATGAAAGGTAAAGAAGTTTCTCATCAATTTGCAAAGTTCTAAAAATACAACGACCCTCCAGCAGGATTTATCACTCAATAATGTGCAGGGTACAGCCAGACATATTTTGCTTTCAATTTGGCAGAGTGAATATATAAACCAGCTACTCTTGGCTCATAATAACTCTTTTCTTAACTATGGGACTAGATTGGTAGCAGTTTCTAGAAGCCCTGCTAAGATGACACTGAAAATTGACAGTTACATTAATGCAGAATCTCTGAAAGCTTTAATAAATTTTACCACATCTAAGCTACTTTATGATTACACATATGGGTCTTAAAACCAGGTGGCTTTTCTGGGATTGTTTTTTTCTTGGTTTTTTGAGTCATTTTATCAAGCCCTTCTCTTCTAAAGCTGAAATTTAAGCCACTTACAAAGTCACTCACTGAATCTTCATATTTGCATATTTAGAGAATTAAGATTTTCAAGATTACATAATGTAAGTAGATTTTAATAAATCTGTGATCCTGAGATATTTTGCCTCCCACTTTGATTTGACATTTTGCTTAGAGATGATCTGAAAAGGTATGATTTTCTCCATTGTGAAGCCTTCTTATTGCCTTGTTCTATCAGTCTACTTTATCATTTGCAATTGTATTCAACTCTCTCCTGAATGTGTTAACATTCTTAGGTGACACATGTTCCTTGTATCTTTATTAAAATCAACACAGCCTATTTCGCACCCTTGCTGCTGTGTCAGTTTTTGCAATAATCTTTGTACATAAAGGACTTTGATAACTTCTCACAATGTCCCTATTTATTATTCCCATTGCTGTTTATAGTTTAAACATGAACAGGTTGGCTTCAGCATCTGTAATTTGAATTTTATCTGAAGCACTATTACTTGCAAGGGGCAACTATATATTAAACACTATCTAAATGTTTTGTAAGATAATTAGTACCTATGACAATTATTTCAGGCATGTGATGTGAGCCTAACACAGGAACAGGCACCACAATGCCTTGAGCATTTGTGTCACATGATGATCAGAAAATTTAAGAGTAATAGTTAACAATGAAGTTTGACAGAGTGATACACAGAAAGATATGCTGAGGTTGAGCTAAATAAATGTGTACAATATGAGGTACCTAAGACAAGTCCAAAGATTACTAAGTCACCTTATCAGAAATAAAACTGTCGAAAGATGGCAGATAATTATGACCAGCAGACCTAGATTGGACAATATATCTACCAAACATCTGCAAGACTGAATCTGGTTGATGCTTACAAAAAGACCAAAAGAGAACCAAAGGCTATGAAAAACAGAACAAAAACACAAGACTGTCACAACAAGCCATCTAAAAACATAACACTTCACATTTCTGAGAACAGAATGCTATGATCTCTCTGGGAAGAAAATGTTGCTGTGTATCAGGTCATCCAAGTGCCAAAATTAAAGCACATTTTCAAAAAAAAAAAGAGGCAAAAAACAATTGTCCCTAAAAAACTCACTTGCTGTTTCTTGACACTAATGTTTTAGTTTAAATGGAACAGATGAAGCAGACTTTTCAAGGTTGTTTTTTCCACACTTTTCCAGGCTGTAGTCCTACAGTTATGCAAATTCTGTACCCATTATAGAACAAAATAAGTTTAAGGGAGATACAAATTTTGTATTTTTCTTTAGCATTATTTGCTATTTTGTTAACTCCTAATCTATGGATTATTGCTGCCACTTAGGTTTCTATTCTCTATTAGATCTGTTACAAACAAAATCAATCTATTTTCAATAATTCCTCACTACAACACCATCCACATGGGCTGCAATATAGGACTGAAGCAATCTAATCTATTGGAACACTTCAGGTATGTTCAATAAATCACTATTTTATTTTATTCTTTTTTTTTATTATTTTTTATTATTATTATAATGGTTAAACTCCTACTTCCACAAAGTGTTTCATTAGACTACTACTGGGCACTAACACAAAATATAGAGAGCCCTACACAGTCAAGGTTCAGTTCCACACACTGGGTAGCTAGAGCAATTTTTTTTTTGTTCATTTGCTGGCTGGTCTTTTTTAAGACACAGAATGGTTAAGAGCAGTCCCCACTTCTAAAGAAGAAATATGCCATGGTTATGCTGAACACAGCATCCTAATCAAGTGTCCCACTCTCTAGAAGCTTCCTCTGAACTTCTGTTTGAAGCTTGTCAGCTACCATTCAGCACGGTCAGATAAACGGGAAGTTTATCTTTGGGAAGCAACTATGCATTGGAAATGGGAGGTTCCCTTTTAACTACTTCTGGAACAAAAAATAGTACCATTAAAAAGTTCAAGCTATTTGAACTATTACTGTAGAAGTCACAATAAAGATAGAGATCCCGAAGAAACTGAGTTGAAATCGGTCATAAGCAAGATGCTTGTTGCAGTATTTGCAACTTGAAAAAGACTGCCTGTTCCAATGAGTTTAACCTGTTCCTCTCATGACAAGTTGAAACACTGTAACTAAAGACAGGCTAGGGGAGGGGGAAATATCTCTTTTTTTTGATTTTTTTTTTTTTATGCACATACAATCCTAGAAGTGAAGAGAGTACTTTAGACTTTCCTGACATCTGTACTACACACAGTGAATCCCTGAAAGTCTTACACGTCATGCATGTTGCTTTGCTTTTTTTCCTGATCCATCTTTCTTCATGAATTTAGTATCATCAAAAGAGAACAAAAAAGTTGGTTAATAAACCTAAAAAGGCATAAACTTTGTCACTGAGAATTAATGTTTAGCTTATTTTGGTTTATTAGTGGAGAAGATACACATAGTATGGGGATGCACATCACATGTCTTTTTAGTTATGCAAGTAGAAAGAAAATCGTATTTCCTTCCTGAAACAGGTTTCAAAGTTTATTTTATTTATTATGTTGTGCCTTAGGACCCTGGCCTTTTTAATTCACAGCTGATTTGACAAGGACAGAGTTCAAG
Organism: Scytalopus superciliaris; assembly: GCA_013400415.1. Classification (NCBI taxonomy): domain Eukaryota; kingdom Metazoa; phylum Chordata; class Aves; order Passeriformes; family Rhinocryptidae; genus Scytalopus; species Scytalopus superciliaris. Next base: position 462,561 of record VXBX01008295.1, read on the forward strand.
TGATAATTAGATTTTCTTTTATTGATTTCTGGCTGGTAAGCAACCAACATAATCTTGTTACATTCTGCCCTAACTTTGAGCCCTTTCATTATTAACTACTCTGGACACACATTTGAATTCTGTAGTGGCAGAAGCAAATGTGACTCATATTCTGGTATGTAAATTAATGCAACAATTCAGTCAGTCCAATACATATGCAGAAACAGTTGCTTTTGGTGTGCACACATTTTGCTGGTGCACATGAAAGGGGACCTGTACTGAAGAACCTTCAGAAAGCTTTACAACATTCAGAAAGTTTTTAGAATAAAACCATTCTTGTTTTCACTGCCTTTTAGTCTGTTTTATTTAAGATAAGATTCAAACAATACACAAACTCTTAGGATACCCACATACTCCAAAATCAAAAAGAAAAACTTAACCAGATTACTGAAATATTTGGTAATATACATTCTTTACATAGTAAAGATTGGTCTTTTTCTTGGGTAAGAGAGGAAAGATGAGCCACTGACAGCCAGTAAACTCTCCTGCACGGGATTCAAACTGATAGATTAAAGGAACTAAAAAACATATCTTCATTCTGAACTAGCATCCCCCATGGAAAGATTCAGCTTTAGTTTATACAAGAGGATGGTTACACAGACAGGGTACTCTACCACATGATGCAAGAGCATCTATTCTACCAACTAGTGTTAACAAAGAATAAAATCACTGCAGCCTGTGTGGTAACCTTGTATCTGCCTTACACCTGTCATGCCATACTCTTGGGCCTCAAACACCCAGTGATTATTTAGAAAATTGTTATCTTATAATGAAATATAAAGCTATCAATCTCAATCATCAAAAATTATCAAAACGAAGTGGCAAGAATTTTCTGAAATCATTGAGATGTTTTCTGAATCTGCTTAAGAAGTCAAAAAGCTGAAGTGTCTGGCAGACTTCCTTAAATTAAAAAGTCTCTCAGGAAAACAGTATTCACTATGATTACATCATTACAGGCAAACAGTGACAGCAACAAAAACCCACAACAGATAAAACCAGAAAAATTAAGAAAGTCACTCCTATTTAAATTTTCAAAGTTAAGAGTTGCATCTTGTCAAACCCAGGACACTAAGAAACCGTTTCTAACATAAGTGAACAAGGCAATGCAAATTGCTTTTTCAGTCAAACTCCAGAACTATTTGTGTTACAGCTTACTGGCAGAAATTCTAAATATTTAGAAAAATACTAATGATATGAATTTAACTAGAGAAAACAGACCAAAATAATTTCTGAACAACCTGCATTGTACAAGTAGTTTCAAAATCATTCTTAGGAAGCAAAATAAAACACAGTTCAGCTACAGTAAACTTTATATAGCCAGATACCATGATGGCAAAACATGATATAATATCAACTCCAGCATGCTCTTAAGTATAGCACTACTAATGCTAGTAGATAAAATGAAAAGTAAATAATATTGAGTGGGTATTCAGTGAGGCTTCTAAACAAATTCATTAACAAAGCAAGAGGATTACATGCCTAACCCAAACATAAAGAGGACAATAGAGATATATGATTTCATTTCCAGAGCCAGTTAAACACATGTCCTTTATAAATGAAAAACTCTAAGTAACCCTGGTGTTGTCATTACAGCCAAGATGAATACCAAAACTTCCAGAAACCAGATAATATGAAACTATTTTAAATCTTTAACACAAAGACAGGTAAGATAACTCTCTTAAAAGTATCCCCTACAGAAACATCTAGTATCATCACCACTGGACATACTATTATATCTGCACACATATTACATCCACTGTTTACCTCAAATAACCTCCATTTTGAAACCCTATATATGAAGGAAATTTATCACATTCAAACAAAGAAAGAGAACAAGCATTCTGCCTCTCAGCATCCCTGCGTACTGATGTCTCAGCCTCTAAAGATAGTATGTTTTAGGCATAACACTGAAGCAAAGGTCACTTAAACCTTCCAGCTGAGAATGCAGGTCTCCCTTTTTGGCCACGAAACAAAGTCCTCCTTCGTGGAAGGAGTTAAGTAATCAGGTAAATGAAAGAACATTAAAATTAAAAATGAAAAATTATGACCACTGAGAAAAAAAATACAATACGTAAGATTAACACTTCCTCTTCTTTACTGCTTACCTTGTTTCCTCACACTATGAAATCTGTCAGTCAGTGCTATAGCTAGTAGGATTTACTCTTTAATCCCATTTTACTCAATGCCACTCTGTGGTGCATATTTTATGTCCTCTCTTCCCACAGAGGGTTGAAACACAGTTGCTAAGACCCAAGACAAAGCTGCTATCCACAATAAGGCAGCAGAAGCATTTGCTTGCCAAACATAAAATACAAATTTGGGTGTGCTCTGAGAGAAATGATCGATTTACAAGTAACTTAGACTTTATGTACTGGGAATTTAAAAGGGAATGTTGTGAGGCCAGACCTGCACTCTGCATTCTCACAATATAAAAATTACAAATAGCCATGAATAAACTTTAAAAATCATCAGGGCAATAAATCCGGCGTATTTTTTTACTTGAAAAATAGGAATGGTTTCCTCAGGCTTTTTAATGGCACAGAGCTTGACAGTACAGAACTGGTCTTGTTTCTCCACAATATGACAGAGTTCAGATGAATCAATTATCAACTGGATTTAAGGTATTCTATAGCTGACACATACAGATATTCACACTGCAAGAATATTGGCATATGTAGTGAAGCTCTAAAATTAATGCAAGTAAATCTGAAGGGAATATCAATATCAAAGATCTACCTACACACTCCCTTGCTTTTATGTCCACTCTCACAATTAATATTTGTAGAAATAGACTGTGACATCCACTTGTCTGTTCACAAGTGTAACTCCTCAGGGGTATCAGCAGTGACACTCAGGATTTTGGAACTGTTCCATATTACGCTGCTGCTCTTCAGGCCATCATCCATTTATTTGAATTAACACCTCAGTGGCATTCGAGAGGTAAACCCCAACAAGCTCTTTGCCCCATTCTATGGCTGCAATACTCTGGTCATATGTCCCAAACTGTGCTGGAAGCAAATACCTAGCACTGCTATCTGTAGATAATAACTGGAATCAGGTTTCAAAGTCTGTATTTAAAAGCATAAAGCAGAACACCTTATAAAATCTATGGAGTTGGTGACTTACCAAGATGTTTTCAGTTATGTAAAAACTAACTTTTAAGTCTGACATAAGCTTTGCTATGCAAAAATAGAATTATTTCTGTGTTCAAATATATTCTGCCCTGAAGATTTCACTGAAATTGAAGTGTATGTTTGAAAGCAGCTGTGATAAAGCAGTTCAGGTTGTGTGGGCATTGGTGATAGGGCTGTTAAAGTTACATGGGTGCCCTAAGTGTACATTTTCATATCACAATATGGCTGACCTAATTTTAGAAAAGCCAGAAATAGCTGAAATTTCATGCATCCAAATGAGGCTTATATCTTGTCATATGTAATGGACTTGATTTGATTCACCGAATAACTCTTCTAAATTACTACATTACTACATAACTCCCCCTTAAACTATGAATTCTGGAATATTCAATAACACTTATTGTCATATGTATTTCATAAGAAATAAACAACATACTGTCTCTGTTGTGAGTGGGTAGTAACAACACACTATGAAAACATTTGATCATAATAGGGCTTATAACCATAGTCATATTGAATGTCAGAAGACAGTAATTGAACATCAATTAGATTATTATAATAATACTTGGAGCAGAATAACTGGTGATTCTTTCAGATAAATGTGTTACTACAGTCGTAGGTGCAGGCACACTAGATAAAAAAACCAACATTACTACACAAAACAACTACAAATGAACATAACTGATATTTTTCAGGTTTTTTTTTTTCCTTTTGAATATAGTCTATCTTTAAGATTCAGTGATCATACAATATATAAGACTTGTGACTTAGTTGCAAGTGGTTAAAAGAATTTGCCAGTATTTTCTATACAGGTTTTCCAGTTTGCTAATGTAGCTCTCCTTTATTTTATGTAAGATTTCCAAATCTATGTCAATAGTTGAAACATTAACTGGAGAAATTATATTTTAAAAAAATTATTTGCCCTCAACTCCTCAATTTCCCTCTCCATTACTACAAAATACACACACAGGACTTTGGAAAACAGAATCCAAAGAAAGACATGTTTTTCTCCAAGATAATTATCAGTAGTGAGCTACACACAGAATAGAACTATGATTCTGAATATTTTTATTACTGACTGGAATGCTAAAAGCATTAGTCAAATACAGCTTTGTTCTACTGCGTCTATAAATAAACTGGGCTAAATTACTTCAGTGATGCTGAGGATAAACGATAACAGAAAGCAAACACTTCACATTGTGCATATCACATAATTCATACAGAAGCATTTAATACTGTTCTTTCACCAAGTAGCTGTTACGTACAAACTGATGAGAGAAAGCCCAAGTAGAAGTCTCCTCTATACATCTGAAAGCACAAGCTGCAACTCCTTCTAGTTTGTATGCAGTTCCCAGTTTTCACACACATGCAGTGAGCATTCACATAACTAAAGCTAAATATATATGGAATAAAACTCCCTCCGCTATCAGGAGATGGAAGCAGAGACATGCTACAAAGGAGGAGTTTGAAAACATTGCCAGGGCACACAGGGATGTTATCAGGAAAGGCCAAAGCAGAACTAGAGACAAGATTTGCAACAGAAATTGAATACAACAAAGAGACCATTACTGGCAAAAGCGGAACAAGGAAAATGCACGACCATGGTAGGATAGGGTGGGTGAATTAATGACAGCAGATATAGATGCACATTGAGGTAACTGATGCCTTCTCTGCCTCAGTCTGAAGGTGAAACAGAGAAGTCTCCCAGCTCTCTGTTTTCTGAGGTAAAGTCTGGAAAGGTGAGGAATTACTAGGCATGAAGGAGGGTCAAGTCAATGAATACCTGAGAGATCTTGACCAAGAGGTGGGAAGTGATGGGCTTCACCCAAGCATGCTGAGAACTGTCTGATGTTCAGATCCAGAAGGATAGCTAGAGAGCGGATTGCAAGTTATTGGGAAAGATAAAGGGTGGATACAATTCTTGTCTTTGTGCCCATCAGAGGGTGGGGGAAAGAAGACCTATCTGTGTTTCAGGTCTTTTAATTTTTGCTTCAAGCAATTTGGATCTGGTATCCCTATCTTCCAAAGCCATAGGTTCCTTCTCAGTGTACTGGAAAGGCAGCTCCTCCTCTTGTCCTTTCATGTTTGAGAGAGCACAACCCTGTCATAATGTGGATGTGAGCAGTCCTGAGATCCCACCCTGCTCCTCTGAGCAGAGTATGAAATTCCTACTGAGGGTTGCTCTGGGTGAAGATTGGGATGAAATGTGGAAAACAGGCATGACTGGTACCTTAGACAGGTATCCCCACCACAGGGAAAGGTGATGTACAACCACGGAGCCGAATAAGCGTTTGCACTTTCTAGATTTCTGAAAAAGCACTCTTATCCATCTGAGAACCTTCTGTGCCTCTGTCTTTAGTAGAATCAAGATTACATTTAAGGATTTATAGGTCTTCTGAAAATTGCATGCTTACTAAAAATTCAAAGGGTTGTGTTAGTGATCCAAATTTTGGAGGGGGATGGTGAATGAAAGGAAGGATGGAGGAAGAAAAAGGAGGAAGAGAGAATTAAATAATTTTCAATTTTCTTTGTGTTTGATTTTTTTGGTTGTGGTTTTTTGTTTGTTTGGGTTGTTTTGTTTGTTTTGGGTTTTTTGATTTTTTTTACTTGTTTGTTGGGTTTGGATGTCTGTATTGTTTCGTTTTGCTTGAAGGCTTAATCAAAGGCTTTCAGCATGTTTTAGACATACATATTTTAGGCACTGACATGATACATGTACTATAAGGAATGAGCACTCACCAAGGAAATATGTTCCACAAACCAGTGGGATGTAACTGTATTCAAATTTGCATTTAAGCTTTCCTCTCTGTTTTCCTGTCTAAGACTTCAGTGTCTCCCTTTCCCTGTGTTTACTCTGTTCCAATGTGGCAATCAAAATCCTTTGTGAACTTAATAGAGGAAATGGTCAGAGGGATGAATAAATCTTAAATTTTGGTTGTGAGTGAACAGCTAAAGACATGGTCAATGGGAGAGCATAATTCAATACACAAGATGAGCTAAATGACAAACTAGTTTATGTTGTCTGCATAATGCACTTGTGACACACACAGGGAACCAAAGAACTACAAAAGAGAGAAATGGCAATGTTTTGCGTAGTATCAGCTTCTAAAAAGACTTTAGGATGTTGTAGGTGAGGGAGAAGTTAAAAGTGATGGCCTATATGTTGAAAGGGATGAGAGATTAGGGAGTGGAGCAGCATAGTTAATCAGCTTAAACTTAAGAGTTCGATGCTTAAAATTACTTCTCCCCACAGATGCCTTAAGCTGTTAAGGCTGAAATCAAAACTGTGATTTCATTCACCAGTCTCATTAAGCAGTTAAGCTGAAAAAATCCAGCTTTAGCCACTCCCACAGCAGTGCAGAGAAGTGGGGAGAAGCCTTTTGTAATTGTGCATTATCCTTGTAAATCTTGGTAAGAACACTGCCACAACCCCTGGCTACAATTCTCACATCTGCCCTGTGTGTTCAAGGCCTCCTGAAAGAAATACTTGCATTGTCTTGTATATTAATGACAAGATGCATGGTTAGAGAATACTTAAATTTGACAGGGCTATCCACTGTCTTTGCAAACCAAATCCAATTGCTTGTATATTCAGAAATCTGGCATTGAAGTCACATGTCTGATAGCCAGCACTGTTTTCCTTCTTCAAAGACCTCTTCCAAACTTACAGTTTTCCTTGAAAGCCACACTGAGTTAATGACTGAAATGCCCAGCCTACTCTATATAAAGAAAATAATCTGCTTATGCTCACAGTTTTCAGCCTACGCAATCCCTTCCATCATATACATGATGCCACCCACCACGGTGTTTGTACTTATCTAGCATTACACTTACGGACCTCATTTAACTTTTACCTCACTGCTAATGATCTCTAAGAAAAAGGCCACCTATGTCTGAATTGTAAAAAAAAAAAAAAACAACCCACATTTTGAGAGAGAACTTCTGTGTACATTTGCTTGTTATTTTTTTGCCTTATTCTGACCAGCAAAAACCTCTATTTTTGCTGGTCAGAATAAAGAAAAAAATAACAAGCTGTCCATATAGCATTCTCTTAGCAGACAAAACAAAATAAAAAACAAAATGAAACAAAACAAGAAATGAAATATTGATTAAAGCAAAGTGAACCTCAGTAAGGAAAAGAGACCAATTCTCCTAGATTTACCTCAAAATTTGAGAGTGTATAGGTTGTGTCTTAAATTCTTGAAAGAGGTAAGTGCTGAGATGACCTTATTTCATTCAGAAGACTCTACAGTGATGATGTGAGTTTTATACACCAAACTTTCAACAGTCTAAGAAGAAACAACTTTGTAAATATTCAATGAATATTCAATCATAGCTTTTATCTTTCTACCACGTGTTCCTAGAAAACTGAGTATCAATGCGTAAATTAAATTTGTATCCATTACCATTCTAACTACTTGAGTATAACTTCTTTTACAACAAATTACCTTTGAATGAAACAGTTTAAACTTTATGGAACCACAACTCACAGTGCAATTTTGTACTGGTATTTTAGGTTCACCTCTTTTACACAAAAGCTATTTCAGCAAAGTTCCTTTTACATACAAATCAGTGTAATAGTTACGGAGTTAATATCTCATAAAACACTGTGTTTTACAGGGAAAGGCCTGTCATTGCACCAGTTTTCTTTATGAGATGATTATATTCAAAGGTTTACACAGTCTATGAAAAAAGGAAAGTTCAAAGAAAAGTTTTATTTTTTTAGTACTGCAGTTAAAAAAAAAAAATTAGAAATAAGGAGGTTTGTTGTTCCATTTTTTTTTTTCCTTTTTAAAAAATAAACCTTAAAAATTAATGACCTCAAATTGAAACAGAGCTGGAAAAATTTCAGCGCCCTGAAAAGCACTTGAAGTTACAAGCACTTCAAAATCTATGGGCTACGTAATGAAAACTACATTTCAACATGACATGTCCTTATTAGCACTGTCTTCCAGTCTTTCAAAAACTATTTAAGCACCATCTGAGCTTTGTAGCTACAAGCTACAGAAGTGCAGATCTTCCTGATTCCAAGCAATGCATCATGAAAACTAGACACGCAGGTGAGATTTGGAGCTGTATTCTTTTTGGAGCCATGAACATCTTTAGATGTTAAAACTGCAAAGATAGGAAGCATCCTGCTGAGTAATCTCAGGCTTCTACAGGCAGGTTTAACTATGTCCATTGGCACACAGCACTAGATAAGCAGCTCTTAATAGAGATCAATGAGAAACAAGAACAAGGTGTCAACTTTCTTGAGGGCTCCTTTACAAAGATTAGGTCTGCTCTAGTATAGTCAACACTGAAACAGAGCCAACAAAGTGGCTTATACCCATGCTGAGCCTTAATTAACACATTAGGTACTTTAATGATGAACCCAAAGCTCGTGTCCACAGAGATTTATCAGAACAAGCCCGTTGCATGTACAGGGGACCATTTAAGTTGAAAAGCCATATGTGAGCAAATAAACTTTTCTGTTTCACAGAGCACTGGAGAGCTTTACACACAAATGTAGGAGTTACCTCAGAATTCGCCAACCCTTTTATGGTCTCTTGTTCAACACACACTGTGTTACACATGGGCTATCCTACTCCTGTACAGTCATCACGATGTGTGTATAGGCTTAAGTTTTCCTGGTGTCTATTTCTACAGGTGTTTCAGAGAACAGCTGAATTTCCAAGGGTACCCTGAACACAGGGTATTCTTATTGCATAGCAGGTAACAGGAAGCTGACTGCATTGCAGAAAATGGCATGCTTCAAAATATTTACTAAAAAGAAGGTATATAAGCAGAAAAAGCAGATAATGCACGTAGGTTTAAATATATAAGTCTTTACTGCCAGAGTAAAGAGCTAATTTTTTTCACGAATTTTCACAGTAACAGGGAACAACTGAACACTTTAGTACTTACTATTTCTTGAGTCAATATGGTCATTTGAAAAAGGTTCTAGTGAACAAGAACATCTGCAAAATGTGAAGCCTGCCCATTTAGGAAGTAGGCTACAGAGGGAAGATCCAACTTACATAAAGTACCTTTTATTTGAAATACGAGATGACATGGAATTTCAGACAAGAATGAATTAAGTGAAAAACTGTTGTGAAATTTCAGTGTTTACAGGGAGTAGTACACAAAGGATCAATGCACTAATTAAGAATGAGGTGACAGTAAGAATTTCTCATCCTCTTAGTCTCAGCTACTTGCAGAACTGGCTGTGGCTGGGGAAACAAAAACTGCAGATTGAATCATTCATCAAATCAAAATATTAACTTGTTTGTATAATTTGTGTTGTATTACAAGAAAATTACTCTCTAATAATCAGTTCTAACTATGACATGACCATAGGCTTCAGCGGGAAGTAGTTTTCACTTTACTCCTTACCCTGTCATCAGAAACAATATGTGGCAAAACTATAGTACTACAGTGTTCATTCTTACACATTCAGTCATGGTTTTCTTGCTTAAAGGAACTTAAGACAGAATCTATGCAACTTGATGCATTTACCCCACACCAAAAAAACCCTAATTAAGCCATTTTTTTACAATAAGAAACACTAAACTTTGCATTCCTGTGTTCACTAATTTGTTTCTGCCCTCTCTCTCACTGTGAAATCTTGCAGTCTGCTATTTTTGTAATGCTTTTTTTAAACAAGGGAAGTCTTTATAACTCAATGCAAGTTTTACTCTAACTGACTGTGATGACGTAGTGGATCAAATCCTTAACTTTTCTACTGCATCATCAAGTCTCCATGATATTTTCACACATTTTCATATGTATCAGTTCAGATCAAAGTGGGTACGACCTCAGCTTTCAATGTAACTCAATGCAGCACTAGGGTCTCTCAAAGTATTTTGTGTATGCTGCTTTAGAGGACTATTTCAGTAGTTATGGAGTATTGCACCACAGGATGTATTTCTGGTGACAGCACTTTTATTCATTTACCAGCACAGGGCTGGAATAAGTTGAGAAACAACTGAAGTATACAGTACCTCTTGAACACCTCCCTACCTCAGTGAGAATCCTGCTACTACTACCAAGTGCCACCCTTACAAGTGCTTGGGTCACTGGGGTAAGACACCATCTAACACAACACAAATTGCTTCTAAGCTGGATCAAGATGACTTTGACTTTAAAAAGCATTAAAATGCTTTCATTTTAGTGACACTCAAAAAGTCCCCCACTCCTTATTGTGCTTCTGAAAGTTGGACAGGTTGAGATCTATCATTCCCTATAAAACATTAGCAAAACGGCATTGGCAAAAACTACCAGTACCCATTTTCAGCTTGTTTAATCATTTTCCAGTCTATTCTGAACAGGTGTCATGCTATTTTTATTTTCTGCCCATGTAAAATTTGCCATTTGTGGCACTTTATTCAGTTTTTCAGATTTCTGCACAAGCACAACAGCGTCCAGAAAAGTAGATTAAAAACGGTACCTGTGTTGGCCTGTCACCATTTCTAATAAGACTGTTAGTTAAATGTATCTTTGACAGCAAGTTAAATATTAGTTTAATTGCAAATTACACTCTAAATCAAATTTTCTGGTAGGGGCAATGAATGTTTGCTGTTGAGTGATGGTTTAATTTAATTCTAGCAGGGGCTTAAAAGACTTCTCTTGCAATTTTAACTCGAAAAAAGTGGAACAGACTGAATGAAAAAAAGAACTCTTCTGTGGATATAAGAATTTTGGGCATAAAAACCTAGCAAGTTTTAATCTTTTAGAGACTCAGAGGTCATGAAATCCAAAGACCAAAACTATCTTTGGAACTATTTAAACCATTAAAGAAGAGGAAGTGATTGAGCAAAACAACTGAGAGATTGCCTCTATATTTTGTTTTACATATCGCCCTGGAAATTGTGAAAAGAATTCCTCAAGCCACTTCAGATTTTGAGGCCCTGTTCCTACATACTGCTACTATTACTACTATAAAAGAACACTGAAATCTCCAAAACATTCAAACATGAATTATTGACTTGTAGTGGTTGCTAGATGCTCAGTAGATGCTCAAAACAGATGCTAATTTCAAGACATCCCACCACTCCTGGATATTAAATCATTCATTTACACAAACAAACATGAATTCAGTAAGCCAATATCAAGCTTAAAACCAAAATAAGAGGCTGTTTTATCTTTTTTATGCCTTTAACATTCTGAGAAACTTCCATATGCAGTCACAGTAATTTTACCTAATGCTATTTTCCCACTGAAATTATTGTAGTTCAAAAAATATGTAATAGAAATACTTTTTTTTTTTTTTTTAAATTTAGATAATGATTTGGGTAGACAGATTTGAAACCAAACTAGGAATTATTTCTCATTATGGCCTTAATTACTTTATTGAGAAACTTTCACAAACAGGAAAAAATAAGCATTGCTTCTGAAAAAAAATTAGTAATGCTTTGTCATTTACTATTCATACTTTCAACTGAAACAAACACTAATCTTATCCTTTGTGTTTATTGTAAAGAAAATAAATTTTCTGTGTATTTACATTTGTAGAGTCTATTAGTACTGTGACTCTTAAATGAACTCAAGAGTGGCTCACTTACACCTCAACAATACTCAACCTCTACTTCAAATACATAATTTCAATAAACACATGCATTAACAGATTGACTATATAGTACCTGCTTATTTGGCACGCCAATCAGCACAACTGCAGACAGTTACTCCACAAATTCTAACACTTCAGAAAAATTAGCTAAGTTCAGACAACTTTATAGGCTGTTTCTTAGTTTAAGATTCTGTAAAGAAGAGTTATTTTCCCCATAATTCAGAATCTTTCTGAAGAACTCTCAAGAATAATAGCAAATCCTACTGGTTTTGTTCCTGAAGGGACACAGCAAACTTTTTTCTCATACTTCGTCCCAAGTACTACTACTACAGAAGTTACATAAAAAAGGAAGCCTTCAGTCATTTTGTGTCACATTTCCTGAAACCTCTGCCTTCTTTGCTCTCTATTAATTAGCAGGAAAATCTAACTCTTAAGCAAAAAACCATGCCTATGTTTATGTGAAAGCATGAATAAGCCAATTCCTCTCTTCAAAACCTGAAAGATTAAACTAAAGCATTTCAAAATAAAGGGACTTTTATTGGCCTATCTAGAAATAGTCACATGCTGGGTATTAAAAATCCTGTCTGCGAGAAGCTGGTTCTCTCCACAGCGATAAAGAAATCTTTGCAGTCTTGTTTCTGTAGGTACCACTATGGTGGAACAAGGCAAGAGCCCATATCACTTCTCCTTCCTACAATGAACAGCCTTGCAAGATTCGGAAGCAGAAGTTTTCACATTCCAAGGTACAATAACTTATCAGTGCCATTGAAAACATGATCACTTTTCCAAGTAAGTTTAAAGAAATACTGTAGAGTTCAATTTTTCGTGTTCCTTCTACATCATTCTGCTTGATGTAATATGATAGTGACATAAAAGTGTTTCTTGCAACAAAACATTACATTGTTGCCATAAGCCTTAATATAGTTGTAGATTTTAATGTAGTTTTATAGTCTTTTGCATTTAAAAAGTAGTTTATAACCCCTGTACCAAATACTTAAGCTAGATTTTAACCTCTGTGTCACATTCTTGAAGCCTGTTTCTGTGCTAAGGGGGAGATATTAGGCTGTGTTCAGATAGCTATTAGAACATGTTATAGTCAAAATACAATACTGTTTAGTCGTAGTATANCACTTGTTTCCATATGCAAACCATGACAGAAAACTAATTTCAGCCTCTGCACAAAACTACTACATGCGAAACAATGAAACAAACCATGCAGATCCCTTCAGCATATTTTAACACTAATACTATGAAGTTCTAGTTAAAACATTTTAGTGATCCTTATCCTCCAGACAGCCATCTGCATATTGCTCTACCTGGATATATAATGACTGTCCCTTACAGGTTGGCCAAAGAGGAGATGGCACTATACATCCCATTGGGAAAATGGGGTCTGCAACCCTCAGTGTAACACCAAGTCAGCAGCACGTGTGCACCGTCCTGCTTCTTCTCAGTGCTACACCATCTACTGTCATACAGCCAGAGGTAATGGATTTAGCAAGGAGAGTTGAGGGCTGTACTGGGTATTCACACAGGAATCGAAGCATCAACCATGTCTTACTCAAAGACTTGAAACAAAGAGTAAAATTTTAAATTGAAAAAAAAAAAAAAGAAAAAAAGGGCACAGCACTATTTTTCTCCTCTTGAGACAAAAGCACATTATCTATGTAAACTTCAATTTTTATTTATACACCTATGTATGAATAATTTTGTCCTACTCTCCACACAAGGGAATATAACAACCTTTTTGTACAGTGGAGTAATTTCTTATTCTAACAAAACAAACAAACAAGGATTGATTTTGGCAACTGAAAGCTTTCACCTTATTAAAATCTGACAGGTACGAGGAAAGCATTTTTAAAAACTGTTGACAGGTTTACTTGGAGGGTACACAGGCACATCAGGCAAGAACATAAAAAATTGCAATCAAATCAGGATAATATAATTTGAACTCTCATGTTTTACTAAGAACAAAGATAAAATATTTAGATGTTATTTCAAAATGCCTCTTTTGTTTATTACTGTATTTCCTTGTTTCACTGAAACTGACACTAGGCAGATGAAGTACAAATACATACAAAACCAAAATAACCCATAACAAAATACTGAAAACATTTGGATGGCAGATATTGTTCCTTCAATCCTCCTCTTTAGTTTCAAAAGCTGCCATTAGCAGAAGCAGGAGGAGGGAAGAATAAACAGCTGCTCCAAAAGTTGTTTGGTTTCTTCAAGTACTGAAAAAACAAAACATTTAATTTATCTTCCTTAGGAATTAAGACAAAAAAGCAAGTAATAGATTGTTACAGATTCTTTCTTTACAAGTAAATTCATAAATGATCAGGTCAAATTTGATCCTTAGTAGCATTCTGGGGAGTCCAATGCAGAAATGTGAAACATATGTTCAAAAACTCTATTATAGTTCTGCTTTGTCTGAAATCTACAGAAATGGTCTTGAAACAAGGAAGCCACAGGGACTAAACTCAATTCTTTGCTTGCTAATGTCTCTTTCAGGTATTGTTACCACAGTTCATGTAACAACTTCATGTATACAACCATAAAATAGCTTTTCTGATTTTTAGTTTTAACAGTACATTTGTTTTAATAAATGTAGGACTGAAAAAGAGACCTATTAGGTAAAAGTACAACCAGGGCATTATACATGTGTTGTTCCAGTGTCCTTGATGGTGTGTTATGCCCAACCCAACAAGAGTGGCTTGAATAGTTACAATTTTGCAGTACAAGGAAACTTATAGTTAATGAAGAAAAATCTTACATTTACAAATAGAATTAAAATGCTTTTAGGGATAAATATTGTTTCGTACTCTCAGACGTGACATCCCAGGAAATGCTGAAAGCATAATTTTATCTTTTAAGGACTCCACACTGTCTTTGTGACAGACAAAAGCTGTTTATAAAACTTTAAAACTTTTTTGGAATGAAGAACCATGATCTATGGTTCTGAACAGCACATCCCTTCAGCTGTTCTACTTTACACTACAAGCATCCTATGTCTCCTATATCCTTTTGTGTCCATACAGACCATACATGCTTATATAAGCTGAAGGCAACTGTTATTAATGGCAGATACCCAGTCCCACAACTTCCTTTAGTATACTTGCCATTTTGTGTTTCTATCAGCAATTTGAAAAGTCTAACCTAAACTGTGATTTTGTGACTCTGCTGGAGTAACAAAGCTGGTACACAAGTCGATACAGAACTACTGCACATGTGAAAGGATACACTGTCTTTTGAGCTCTTACAAGTAATTCCATTCTCAAAAGACATGTCACTGCTACCTGTCTACAACACTACCTTGATCTCTGCTTCTTAAGTCAACGTGCACCACTGCTAAAAATCTCAGGGCAAATCAGCCAGAAATCTTCAAGGCATAGTTTTTGTGAACCTACAAATAGGAACTGCAGAAAAAAACATTTACAAAACAAACACACACTGCACTAAGTATGAATTCCAAGCAGCAGCTGGACAGGTACAACCCTACTAGAGAGATGTGCCCTCACTCCAGTCCTTATTCCTGCTGCAATACTGTGAAATTACTTAACTGCAGAGTACAAAAGGGCTCATTCGGCAAGTTTAAATTACATACTTCTATGTACACAAAAATAAATGGTTGTATTGTGACAGCCAATATCAATTTTCAGCTAATGCTGTTTCTGCCACAATTACACAAGCTCAACTCCTGTTACAGTAAGATAACTTAAATATGAACAAAGCTTTCTGTATATTGGTCCAATTTTTAGAAGACAGTGGGAGCCTGCACTTCTCATTGACTGTGGGAGACAAAGAACACTCAGCAACTGTGAATTACAGAGGCTGTATTTTCCTGGGGGTTTCTTCAGGTTTAGTTGGCTTTTGTTTGTTTGGTTTGGTTTTTTAATTTACTTTTTAATTTTTTTTTTTTAAGATTCCTAGTGCAAAATGGTTCCATTTTGAGGGAATCACTTGCACATTGATACTGGCAAAGTTCCTGAGACCTATAATCAAGTTCATTTTTTCCTGTTTGCATATTATTGCAAGTAAGGATGATAATGCAGTTCAGACTCATATCTCTGCAGCTGTGCAACTCCTTTTATTTCATTTGGCTTGCAGTGATAACTAATAAAATTCAATGAGCTTGTAAAGGAGTAAATGAAGACAGAATGCAAACATTCAGAACTCAGAGAAAAATCTGACAGCAGATGCATGAGAAAAATGGATTTTTCTCACGCTTTCAAAACACTCCTATGCTAGCAGGAATAAAACAGCCTTGCAGTTTTCACTAAATGCAGATTTTGAAATCCATTGAATGAGTGAGACCATTAAAAATAGTTTCATCTTCATGTTAAATAAACAACTGTAAATGCTTTTGTATCAGTCTGTTGGTATATTTATAATCTTTACTGTGTATATTAGACTTGCCTGTTATAATGGAATTGTCATAATTGTGCAAGTGGTCTAGACTTGCTTTCCAGAGCTACTAGATAATATTAAAATTTTAGCTGTGTTCATAATTAGATTCTTTTTAAAACACTTCACTGAAGTATTTGCTTGTTGGGAAGTGATGATTAGTCAGGAGCAAGATGTTACCTTGAAAGTTAGGGGACAGGAAGTAGGGGGAAGGGAAGAAAAGAGGATTATTTCAACAATTCTGAAATGTTTAATTTCAAGCCTTTTCAGAAAATAACAGTACTGTGTTTCTGGAAAAAAGAAAAAACATCTTTTTGCACAGGGTTTTGGGTTGTTGTTTAGGTTTTTTTTTGATTTTTTTTTTTGGGGGGGAGGCATTGTGGGGTTTTTTGTTTGTTTTTTTTGGGGGGGAGGGGGTTGTTTGTTTGGTTTGGGTTTGGCTGGTTGCTTTTTTTAAATCTTGCAATATAGAGAACAAGAATCTGCAGAATTTACTTCTATTTTATTATACAATGGGACAGGACAACTAACCTTGTTACCTTGTTAACTAATCCTCAAAATATTAGGTGAGCCTACACATCACACCACTGTCTCCATGTCCTCAATTGTATGCTATCCAACTTTCTACTGATATATAGAGATATTTTAATAATAACCTCCTGAACTAGTCCTTCATTCTATGCTTAACTAATAATTTGCGTTCAAATATTTCTCTCTAGTTGAAGATTTTTCTTTCTAATAATTAAAAACAAAAAATTTAAAAAATGCCAACAACAACAACCAAAAAACCAATACCTTGAAAGACACAAAAACAAATATACTTTTTACCAAGAGAGAAATAACAAGTAGTCAAAACTCTGATAAGGTATTAATTTAATTTCTCAATTTAGACTTTTTTTCAGCACTGGATTAGCCTTCTAACATTCTACTAGCTTTTCAGTATATTAAAACACATAAAGGGAAGATAAAAATTCTCATACATCAAACACATATCTCAGATACAGATGTCTTAAACTTGAAACCCATCTCAAACATGAAATTTGTGAAAAAACAGACAAAACCCTTCTGAAAGCCAAACAACATGGTATATAATATGAGTTAATTAGTACAAAATATACACAAACAGGTTATTGTGTAAAATTGTGTAAAAATTATGTAATTATGGCCTGCTTCCTTTTCATACAAGAAAATAAGTTCTAGCAGTAGAGAAAAGAGAAAGCTGATGTGAAAAGTCATAGGATTTCGATGTTATACCACTTACATTTGGAAATTTTTATACTAAAATTGCTTTTGTACTTTCATGTAAGGATTTATTTTCTAGAATTAATTAAACATCATTTGAATCCCAGTCTTCAAAGCCTACTTGCAAACAACTTGAACAAGTAAGTTCACTAATTGTAATAAGATATTCAGGTGAGTATAGTTATGCTCATAGATCCCTTCACAATTATATTTATGCAGAAATCGGTTGAAAATTTAACTTCTTCCTATTCATATGAATACATCTGCTTATTCAACTGCTACATTAGTCTGTCTGTTCTCCACATCCTCCGTGGTAAGGTAGTACGTGAGAAAGGACTTCCCACATACATAAGTATAGCAACACTATGCCAGGAAGGCCAGATAAAGAACTGAGTAACTCTTTCCTGCCCAAGAAGTCAGATAACTTCATATTTGTCATAACCAGACAAATAGATGTGCTTTATGATCTCCTTTTATTTAATTTTGTTTTGTCCCATTTCATTTTCTAACATCCCTGTAGTTGGAAACCTTTAGTACCTTTCATAGCTCAGAAGGCTGTATTCAGCTTAGTCCAATAAAGGCACCCTAGCAACTTTGGAGCATGGAGAAGATGAAGTTTAGGGAATTGAATCCCAGGAGACAGCACCGTAATAAGACAAAGTCTTGCACCTAGGGAACCATGGAAAGAGAAGAGGTCATGAAGAGTCAGGTAGAGCACCAAGCCTCCCTAAGACATTCAACATATGCTGGGATCTAGAACCAATTCATTTCTCTTCTTTGGAAGCTACAAGTGCTCAGAACCACGGGGAATTCATATGATCACATGAAGCCAGTTCAAATCTTCCTCAGCATATTAATAAGCTCAGTATTAGCCCTCCCAGACACTGACTGCCTGTCAAGCCACTGAGAGAGAGCTACACGTGTATTATTTATGTTGTTCCATTACATAAGTATGCAGCTAAAGAAGTCTTGTTTAGAACAACTTGCTTCTGGAGACTGTGCTGGCTTACTGGGAAGTGTCAAAGATACTGAAGGTTAAGTTATTCTAATTTAAAAATTGCATGACAGCATCCAGAGCTCTCAGCAATTTGGAAAGGATTTTATTGTGTTGGGGAAAATGCTAATGGAGACAAGTGAGCTTTTTACACACTATGCTGTCCCTCCTACAGTAAAATATATCACACTAGAGAAACAAAACTGAGACACAGACATGGTAACTACATAGAAATCTCTGTGCTGCAGAACTACAGATTCATTAGGGCAGAAAAGCAAAACCTACTGAAACAAATAACACAATGCCAGACAAAATCTGTAATCCAAATCTGGGCAGTATCCTGCTTGGAAAACATATTCATACATGTGGTAACCAAAAGCACTATTGCAAAACTACTTTAAACAACCAAAATTAAAGAAGCTCACTGAAGACAATAAGGCTTTACAAGCATATGAAACTGTAGAACATCAGTTTTATTGACAGTGATGCCACAGAAGGAGTTGGAAAGAGTAAACTTTAACTGTGAACAGACTGTTGCAGAAAATGCTCATATGTTAACAAATAGAAGGGGCAGCAGGTGTTGCAGAAAACTTCATTATTATTATTATTATTATGCCCCTTCTGGGCACTGCTCAAATACGTTGGAGCCAATAGGGTATCCCATGAATTTGAAAAAAAATACCTATTAAGAATAGCACAAAAGCTAGAACAGTACTGTTGAATAGCACCTCAGTAAACTACAAGATGCTCACCAAAAGCTCTTAACGTATAGATTTTCTTTAAAGTACCAAGCATTTCTTAGGATTTAACCTGGAAGGAAGGAGGTCAGCAACAGGTATTGGTATACAGCTCTTGTATAAATAGTCCGATAAAAGTAGACAGAAACAGGCTACAACCACACCTCTTTTGCCTGAAATCCTCATCTGGCATGTTTACACTGGAACTTCCTCTAAATAACCCTTAAAAGAACAATAACTGTGTCTGCCTTAAAACAATTATGTATTTTCATGGCAACCACTTCAGTATTACAGAGATAAATATCAACATACTATATCCTAAAATCCATCATCGCAACTATTGCATTGTGTTACTCTCTCAGCTCCAGGGAGAGCTTAACAAACACGAGAAAATACCTTGCTGAATCTGAGGATTAACACAAATAATAGTTTCCTGCAGACCTGATGGTGCATTTAAAAAGTGTCAACTATTCACCGTGCCAGTGAGATCAAGCAGTCACAGACAGCTGGCTTACTGTAGCAACATGAAATTCAGTTTCCTTCACTGGGAATAGTTTGCTCTGATTTCCAGCCTAATTACTTTTATGCTACACACAGCCTATGAAGTGATAAATTTTCCTGCTGAAGGCCTGACTGACCTGCCTGGCCTCAACTTTATGTGACCTGAGGTCCAAGTCAAACAGGGAGATGCAAAGTGTCTATGAACTAGATCTGAATCCTCTGAAGAGAAGGTTCAGCCCTCCTGAGGTAGAAATCTTTGCCATAATAAAGTGCTTGGCATCATTTTCATACCAATTTTACTCTTCTCCAGATATTCTACCTGATACAAACAACAGACAGAAAATGAGTGTCCTATGTCCCTTAAGAGATACTTTCTATCTTCATGTATATTTTACACTTTTGTTTTATTAACATCAAGAAAACACCATATTTATTTATTCATTTCCACATGTTTCTCTCTTGCAAACAGTAAGGTCCAGTAGAGTTTGAGAAGTAGACTTGATCTCTGAAACCTGCTTAAAAAGACAGATGACACCCCCAGGGGGAAAGAAAACCTACATCTTGCCAAAATTTTCCAATATTCCATTCTGTGTTAGCTAATTTTCCCCTTCATCCACCAGTTCTGTTGGCTGATTTATTTAATTGCTTACCCTTAATATAAACATTGAAAAGTAATGAGATTATTTTTCAATAATCATCTATCCTCAGTTTCTACCTTATTTTTAAAGCATTAAAAAGTAAGTAATCACAATGGGGGAAATTTTAAGCCACATTATACTCCCTCAAATTATATTTTCCATGGTTTAACATACAAGGTTTAAATTGTAATTTCAGTACAACTGTACATTATTATAGAATCATTATAGAACTACAGAAACTTTGGCTGGAAGTCACTTAGTCTCACCTCCCACTAAAAATATGATCATTTCCAACACCAGATCAGGATTTATGTAGTTGACTGGAAAAGATCAAACTCACAGCCTTTCTGGTCATCTCTTCCATTACTACAGTATCTTTTTCATGAAAAAAGATTCTCTGTGTCCATTCTAAACATCCCAAGCTGCAATTTATGGCAATTGTCCCATGCTAAACTGCATACCGTGACTGAGAAAAGTTTGGTGCTGCCCTCTTTTTCACTCCTTTGGATGTCACTGTGGGTTAACCTAAGGTCACACCCTCAGCCTCCTCACCACCTGACCCAGACTCTCTAAAAATCCCAGCCTCTACACATCACGTGGCTTAGACCTTTGACCAGTTTAGTACCCCCATGGGATCACTTCCAGTTTCTCAACATCCTCTCTGTATTGGGCGTTACCAAAATGACACACAGCTGTCCAAGAAGCAGCTATACCAGCTCCAAATAGGGGTGGTAACAGCTTCCTTCCGTGTGCTAGTCATGTTCCTCCTTGCTTCTAAGGCAGCCCAGTACACACACACAGTTTTGTCTGCAGTGAAAGCACACCGCTGGCTCCTATTCAGCTTGACAGTCTCAATGATCACAGGTCCTTTTCAGCAGGGCCGTGACTCAGCCAGGTGCATCTCAGCCATGGTGTTATTCCACCTCAGATGTCGAATTTCCGTCTGCTCTTTTTTAAATACATGAGTTTCCTGTTGGCTGAGTTCTCAGTTCATTCAAGGTCTCAGGATGATTTAAGACTGAAGCTCAATTTGGCTTTCCAAGCACCACCCTAAATTAGTATCATTCATGAATTTGCTGAGGGAGCATTCTGTTCAGTTCTGTCATCCAAGTCACTGCAGAACTGAATAGCTGGAATACAAGAATCAACCCTTGAGGTATTTTCAGCCCGCTCAATACCCAGTCCATGCTCCTCAGCTTACTGTTGACAACAACATGGGAGAAGATATCAGAAATCTTAATAAAGTTACAGTAATACCATGCCCTTCATTCACAGTAAAATGTTTCATCATGAAAGGCAATTAGATTAGCAAAACACTAACTGCGTTTCAGAAATCTGTGTTGACTCTTGCTATTCTCACATTCTTGCCCTTCACATGTCTAGAAACAAGTGCCAAGACAATGTGTTCCATGATCTTCCTGGAGACTGACCTGACACAGCTTGTATATCCCTGTACAGTTCTCCTTACTTTCACAAAGACTGGTGAAATGTTACTCTCCTAGTTCTCAGGACTTTCCTCCATTACCATGTTCCCACTTGGATAACAGCTGCTTTGAAATCCTATTACCTAAAGGAGTTCATGTCAGTCTTGGCATACAGCTCCAAAAAGCTGAATGCATCCATTTTCTCTAAACAGTCCTTAACCTGTGTCTCTTCCACATTACTGTCCCTTGTCTGGGAACAGCTGGAAAAACAGAACATTTCTGCCTTTTCTGTGTTGTCCAACATTACACTGCCTCCAACATTCAACTATGGACCCACAGTTCCCTAAGTTCCCTTAGGAAAATACTTGCAGAATCCTTTCCTGTTATTTTAAACCATCAAGTTCAGCTACATATAGGCTTTGACCTTCCTGATTTCAATTTGCTTCCTCCAGAAATAATGAAGGAGAAATTAAAGTTACTATATGAAGCACTACAGCAGAACAGCATTCAGCATAAAGATCAGAATAGGCCTAAGGTTAGCAATAACGTTCTATATCCTTTGAAGGAAAGGTGTAGGCTTTTCTTTTAGTGCCATAAGGCATTGCATGTTGAAACTTTCATCCAGCAGCAAATGCAGATGAAAAATTTCTGAAAAGTCTCAGAAAACTTTGCAGAATAAGAAATGAAAGCAGATGATTTTTTTCCTGCTATAAAGTAACTACTCTGCCAACAACAACAAAAAAAGCATATAGTTGATGATGAACTTTTTAATTTATTTATTAAAGTGAATGGAATTGAAGCAAGCTTTCCTATATTTTCAGTAATGAACTGAAAGGTTTTGAAATTTGCATGGCATTTTATTATCTAAACCAATTAATCTTGAACTACAGGGGAAAAAGGCTGTGTTATACCACAACTGCAAGGACACACTGATGCCATCATTTGATGAATCTTGCAAGTACATACTGAGAAAACAAATGCTAAGTATAAACACTCAGTTAGAAAGGACTATGTCAAGAGTATTCAAATTAAAACTTGTGCATCTTTGTCACTGTTAAAAAAAATGCTTTTCAATGCTAACCTGAAGATTCACACTTATTTTTTAACTCAGTCCATTCATCCCTCACCACAATAACTGATGAGAGTTTGAACAACCTCTATGCCCATTTTTCCATTTTCAAGTAATGAAGACCATTAGTACTCACTAGGAATCAAAAAAGTCAATAAAAAACCCATTCAAACTTAAGTATCACAAAGCCGAAATGTTCACAAGTATCTAAAATAATGAACAGAGGAGATGCAAATTAATATTATTTTATTGAAAGACTTTACTTCTCTGTATATGTGCAGTTACACTAAAAGGAGCCATTGACTGTATTCATGCAGGCATGAACTTTGCAAACAGTGCAGGTACATCAGTAATGCCCATGTATCTTAACAAACAAGACTCATGAAAGTACAAAATACCGGTTTTTTTGTTTTTTTTTTTTTTTTTTTTTTTTAATATTCTACCCAATGAACCAGGAGAACATTAACACCTATTATCATATAACGTCCTCACATCAGGGAAGGCTTTGTAATGAGAAGGTGTATATGCTATATAGGTGTATAACACTGAAAAAATTAAAACAGTAAATGCTAAGGTGCATAAGTTAGACTCAAAGAAAAGCTTATATTTTTTTTTTCCATTTCACAGTTAGCCTCATAAAACATATTAATTATGCCTATAAATCCTGCATTATAACTACAGATTAACAGTCTAGCTCATTAAATAAAAGGCAAAGAAAAGAAAAAAAAAATCAAGGGACACTATATATCATTCAAATTTAGTGCCAGAAACCATACGGTAGCTCTTTGCTTGACCACAGATAAAGTGAGGGGAGTAGACACATTTGTCAACATAAGAAAATCAGACACTAAACTATGTGGTGGGGGAAAATGAGAAGAGTGAGCTTCACATGAATCTCATCCTACATGAAAAAAGATGAAAAGAGGAGGGAACACACTGGTTTCCGTTCAGACTAAACTGATGACAACCAGATAGATTTCTTTATATCCATTCATTCCTAATGCTTAAAGGAAATGCAATTAGGTATGGCCTTTGGAAACCGAAGTGCACTAAAACTACCTGACAGTGGTGATGCACTCTCTCTCTCTCTCACACACACACTGAAACAATCTAGCAAGATTTTAAGTACTGGACAATTTCTCATGCCAAACAAGAGAATACAGCTGCAAATCACTCACACACCACTGGCACAGAAAGTACTCTTCATTTCTTTTTACCTTTTTACACATTTGTGGAATAAACGGTAGTTTACTTTTCTAAAATTAAATGGAAAGCACTTAGTGGGGACTTACCATCAGCCTTTAAATATTCATGTATTATTAAAGAATAAAAGTATGTCTTTTTAAGTCATTAACTTAGTTTAGCTCTTCTGCATTCCAGTAGGCATTACTGTGGCAGATGCTATCAATTAATTTATATTTCTGTGTCTGACAGTGAATCTGGCAGGTAACAGTACAGCAACATCAGCAATGATCACTCAGAATCAGCAAACAGGCACTGCATCAAACCTCAGTTTGAGTGGCTATCAAATTTATTATGGACAACTGTTCACGTTCTACAGTCCATCATGTAACCTCAGCACGACAAACCTCTATAGGGTTTGTCACCTCTAAATGGTGCTGCATATAGGCTGTGGGGTGCTTACAAATCTTAAGAGACTGAAGTGGGGAGAAGTCACTGTTAAGTGACCTTTTCCATTGCTTTTCAATCCCAATATGCATCACAGTCCTACTTTCAGAGACAGAGCTATTTACCTACTGTTGTACCCAGTTTCACCATACATTTGTTGTGCACGCAGAAAGGGCACAGGATGAAACTACATTGCTAATTTAATCTCAAGAATTACTGCTTACATAAGCCTTTAAAGATGACTACAGAATGTGAAAGCAGGAAATAATTTTGGGGTTTTTTTACAGCTGCAGCATCATATATAGTGGACAAAGGTTTCAGAAAGGTGCCAATGCACATACTGCAGACAGAGCTGCACCTAACTGCCTTCCTGTGGTTGAAGCCATACAGAAAACACAACCTACCCCAGGTTTTTCCATGCCTGAAAATCTTTAGCCAGTAGAACAGCACCTTGGAGCTACCTTTTTTTGGTGATAGGAACACAGACTGATTGGTTGGTCCCTGCCACCATTTGTGGTAAACTAACAAACAAAAAAATAATCCAAAGAATCATCTATTTTCACAGCACAGGCTACTGAAAACATACAGTAAGAGAAATGGTATCCTCTGTTTTCTGTGACCTGGAACAAACAGAACAGCATAAAATGTGTTGAAACAGATTTTCATGTGAAAGTTTTAAAAAAATAAAATTAAAAAGGGATCATTTAAGAGTCCATTTTACTCTTCTAACAAAATTAATAATCCTATATAATTCAAAATTACTAAATTCTGCAATGTCACAGTTTTGAAGATATCAATTCATTAAAAATTATTATGTTATTGGCTGACAGAAGAATGCAGTAGATCTTTAGTTTCATCAAACCTAGTACAAAACTGAGAATTTTTAAGTGAATCTGCTGACTTATTATGAAGACTCAGGCCTATTTATAGCATCAGACGTACTTACCCTCAAGAGGTCTGTCAACAAAAGCTTCAAATAATGACCTAGATTGACAATGAGGCGAAGAAAGACAGGAAAAATAAAAAAGGGGAAAAAACCAATCTGCACCTACTTTGAAAAAAGAAAACAGTATTTTCCAGGGGTACCAGTTGTAAAACATAAACCACAGAGGTACTTCAGAAAATAGCAATACACTAAAACTACAAACAGGATTTAAAGATGTGTTACTCCACTGGAATTGGATAGGGTGAAAAAAACATTTACCAGTTTCAAGGCAACATACAAGACAATTCTTAAATCTACCTGTCTACATCAAGACTCTGAAGGTTATGAAATACATAGAAGTGAACAGACAAAGTCAGAAAATTTTTCCATTATGTTTTTTTTTTTTTCTCCACTGAAAAAAATTGTTGAAAATTGCCTAGCAATGAAAACATAAAGTAAAAGATTTCCTCATGAAGAGGCTCGTAATGGTATACAAAAGGCTCAATTTAAATCTTATTTACACAGTCAGGCACATAATTGCACTGTGTTACTGTTGGGGTAGATGGATAATCGTGACCATGGGATAACACTGCAATGTGAATTGCAGGTTAGAGTGATGGAATACCACACTAAGCAGCAAAATGTCATTCTGGATTACTCAGATAATTATGTTGGAGTGCACTATATATCCAAGGAAGGAAAGCTCAATACAGACAGGTACTAGCAATGCATAAGATATGGAACTGTCTGAAAAACGTAAAGAATAATGTTTTTTGAGGACTTCAGAAAAAAACCCAAATGTGATAACTAAGGGAACTGAGACGAAATTTGAGAGGTACAGCCCACATTTTCAAGCAACTCAGGAAACAGACTACAAGCAGCTATTTGCTACAAATTTGTTACAATCCAGACTGAAGAAACTGAGGGAATACTAACAGAAACAGAAGCATTACTCCATATGCTGTCTAGTAGATACAAGTGGCAGGCTTTTACTTACAAAAGTTGGTGTCACAAGTTATTGTTACCCAAAAAGGTAAATTTTGCACACAAGAAAATAAGATTTCATATCATGTGATGTAAAATAAGGGCACAAAGAGCTGTGACAGATCAAAGACACCCCCATCCCAGCCCCTTACAAACTCACAATGAAGGAATGCTTTAAAGAGATAAATAGAGTCTACATGACCTGAAGGCTCAGGGGAAAATAATGACATGATTGATAACAACTGTTGAAAAGGAAGCCAAACTCATCTCCCTGCCAAGGGAAACCCAAGGGTGCCTTTGTTTTAGACAAACTGACTACATCAGCAAAGTATTTCTATCCTTTTGCCTCACTGCCTGTCCCTGAATGAAAATAATGCAGACCCAGAGAAAAACAAAACTCGGTTTAGGGGTTAAGCTAGCTTTAGCTAGTTTTAGCTTTTGGTTAAAATAGCATACATTCTATATGTACTGGATCTGCTTATAAATTATGATTCTATAAATCTACTCAATGTATATTTTACTCACATAACTGCAATAGGCACTTAGATTCTTGTTTTATGTTTTTCTGCAGAGCCCAGTCATGCCCTCAGCAAGTGACTGCGCCTGCCATGATTCCACCTACAATGAAGTCACAATGCAACAGCATAGACTCTAGACAAGTGGGCTGAGATGGGATACACCTCCTGGGAGACCACTCCCCAGTGGCTGCTAGTCTTGAGCTCCAGGCACGCAGGACAGCTCACTCTACTGGACTCTGAGAGTGATGGTGGAAGGAACTTGCAGGATAGCTTTACATGAATTATATGGAGCACTTTATGAGTAATGGCTCAGCTTTGTATCAAGTTTGCAAGACCTCAGGACTGAGTCTCGCCCGGCTTTCTCTGTCCGAACTTCTCTTGATCTGCCTGCAGCTTTGTGTTACTTGGTTTTAGCTGTAACAACAACATTTGTAATGGAGCAGGTGCCTACGGCTAATTTGTTACGACATGCTAGTTCAGACAGACAGAAGTATCAAGCAGTCATTCTGTGCAGGGCAAAGCATTCAATGTCACTAACACGATGAGATACAGGCCTGTAATGACAGCAGTAGCCTTCAAGAGTAAAGGCAGAGTAGCAGAGTACAGGCAGGAAGGGGAAAGAGCTGGGGCACCAACTTGGCCATGGAGACCCCATGGCTATAAATAACAGCCAGACCAGCACGGGGAGCATGTATGTGGCTAAGCCCAGTACAAACAAAACAAACAAAACCAAAAACACACAAACCCTCCAAAACGAACAAAAAAAAACACCAAAAAGAAAACCCACCAAACAGAGGAGATCTGAAGAGAATTGTGGCCTTCAGCTGACTTCAACAAACACATTCCTTTCTGGTGACTGGACACTGCTCAGAATCATGACACTTAGCATATTCTAGATAATGAGATTCACATTTATACTGTGTCAATTGTATGGTGCAATTGCTCTACTCCACTAACTATAATTTCTAATTCAATTGTGATTTGAGTGCATTGTTGTCACTGTGCTAAATCAATATCCCCTGTAACTGCAAGTAACATCAAATTAATTTAACTCTGTACTATATATTAAAAAGTCCTCCATGTGTGGAATATTTAAAAGGTTCTGGGCAAAGAGTATTGCATTATGACAAGGTCTCAACAACAAAAACAGTTAACATTCTAGAAAAGATATTTCAAACTTCAAGATGCTTAAAACACCGTAAAAAAATTAAAATTAAATATCTTAAAATAAATAAAAAGGACAAAATCTTCTTTGGGTCTCATGATTTAGACTTGCTCTTTGCACAGAAAAAGAAAATGCATGTAATAAAGAGCAGCAAGGAACCCACACAAAAAGTGGGTTAACAGTTAAACATGTTAGAGGTTATACTTGTTTCTTCCAAAACCAAGTGAGTAATGTGCTACCTAAAATTCAGTGTTAACACTGAGGGAAAGAATTATGAATTAAGCAATTAATTTGTCTAGAGCTTCACTATGAATCTTCAAATATTTGTTTTAAAGAATGATATCCTTTGCTGGTCTTTTATCCCTTTACACTGGACAGGTTCTCATCAGAAGCAACTATAGAATAAGTTTCTGTCATCAGAAATGTCACATTTTCACCACAGAAGAGACAAAAAAGAGAAGTATATGCCCCACATGATGAAATCAATTTATTGTGTGATTCTAAACTGGTTTATTGTTATCGTAACTATGTAACTTCCAGCCTAAGTTAAGGTTATTTGGCTTGCAATGTACTCAGAGGTAGACTTAAGTTTAAACATAGTTTAGCATTTGCTGAGTTCTAGTTTTCATGTATGGGGATAAACAGAGTTGTAACTTCTTTTATCAAAATGTAACAGGCATTCAACTATCCCTTAAGTAGTTTTGTCTAGCAATACACAAGATTTTAACTATGCACAGAACAGACATTTAGAAGCAATGGATCCAGGGTAGAAAATATCATCATGTGAGAAAACACACAGAAACAGATGGGCAAACACAATAATGTAGTCAAGTTTTCAAAATTACATAAAGGTAACAAAATAAGCTTAAAAATTAATAAAATTAAATCTCCTTGAAAACTCCCATTCAAAATGGAAGTCGTAAGCTCAAACTGCATGACAAGTACTGGCAAGACAACTCAAAGGAAAAAGGTCACTATGGAATATGGAAAGTGCTTTTAGTGTTTGACTTTTCTTTCCAGAGAAGATGAAAGAAATAAAAACAATCACTACCTGAATTGTTCACAGTTTAGTCTTTTAACAGCACTTTATTTTCTCTATAGAGCTGGTATGCTGGTTTTGAAAACCATGAAACTCAAAGTCTCAAAGATTTTTCTATGCAAATGAAAAGTTACTGTTGATAGATATTGCTTAATTTAAGCCTAGAAGGAGAAGAATACTGAAAACAGGTTAGATAGCTAAGTCTCAGGAACATAAAGACTGTGACTTGAGCTTAAACATGGAAGAGGGGCAGAGTTGGGGGAGACACAGCCAAACCCTCCAAATATAAACTGTACATTTCTACAGGCATGTTACGTTTGACTTTCTGAATACTACATAAAAGTTGACTAAAGTCATGGCGTGAAGTATATGTTTACAGCAGCTGTGCTAAAAAGCTCAATACTTGAAAACAAGTTGGCACAATGCTCCAACTGCCCTTCGCCAAAAAAGGAAGCAATACACTTGACCTTCCATAACACAAATCTGCCATCTCATCCTTTTGTATTTTGAACTCACTCAGCTCCCCAGCAGCGTTCCCCACATGGCTGCATAAGTACATGTTTGTCAGTACAACAGAAGGAGATGCATCAGTACAGGAAAAGGCACAACTTGACCAGCCCTTTGTAAGTATTTTAAGCTCAGTTAGATCACCCTCTCAAGTGACTTTAAGGTGAAATGAAGAATCTCTGCCACTTTGCTGGCTAAAAGAGTTGGGTTTAGGAGTGAAAATACTTTATGTTTAAAAAAGACCAAATGAATAATACCAGAGAGAAAGCAATCAGTGATCTAAAAAAGTTATAAATGTACTATGTTAAAATGTTAGAAATTTAATATAGTAAAATTTAAATTCTATTGACTATGAGATCAGTATTATTACTTTCATAGGGTATCTTTATTCCAGACTTGAAATTCTTCCACTAATGGCAAAAAAGTAAGTTAAAGCAGAAGTGCTTGTGGATCACCAAAAGTGTGTTCATATACTGCTTGCATGATAAGAAAGGATATTTTGCCTTTCTTTGTGATGGCCTTTATTAATGCTTTAAATTAGCATTAGACTGAGCTGTCGCTAAGTGCCACTCTATCCAGCTTCTCTGAAGTTCTTGGCTTTGAAATACTAATTTTTCAACATTAAGTCAAAATAGCATCATATTTAACTCTAATTTTATTCTGATAATTAGCATTTTCTTCTCTCTCTTCAAAGATGGTTTTGCTGGGAGGATATATTCCCTCAATATTCTTCTATCAGACTAAATCTTCACAGATGCCTTTCCAATCCCAGCTCATTTCAAACATTCCCAAAAATACATACTTTGGATTATCACCACATCCTTTTACAATTCAAGTGATTTTTAGTCTCTTCATACTGCATCTACTATGGCTACTGTGCCTTTGGCATGACTTAAAAGATACAGGGCTCTGAAAAGGCATTACTTGTCTAGGTCTCTATTCTTGTTAACTTCTGTTTCCTGAGAAGCACAACATGAATTCACTCACAGTTGCTCCAAAGAACCATGTGAAACGAGTCCCAGACTAAATCAAGAAGTTGAGAATCCTATAGAGCAGAGTAAGTGGATTAGATGATTTCCTTCTTCACCAGCCACTGTGATGGCACTCTTCAAAACTTCTCCACTCAGCTTGCCATTTCCAGGAGTGGGATTGTACATCTCAAAAGCAATATCCATCATCTTGAGGACATATCTGGGAAGCACTAGCTGTACTCCAAAGCTTCATATTTCAATAATGTGTTGGTTCATTCAGCAACTTAGAAGCATAGTATCCACTGTACAGACTTGTGCTACTCAAAGTATATCATACAGCCAAGTCTAGTTCTTCTTTAAAATCAATATATTAATGAAAACAGAAGAGGAATATCTCTCAGGACTATTTTAAAACCTGATTGGAAACCAGGGAGTTCTATAACTAAGGAAGTGAATATATTGACCTGCTACTGAGAGAGATTATGAAAGAAATATTTATTGATTGAATATAATTAGCATGGGTTTGAAATAGAGCTGCTAAAACTTTTAAAGGCAGAAATAGAGCCTGCTGTTTGAGGGGAAGCAAGACATGAATATATCATAATTGCATCTATTTAGAAAACCTGCTGGATACCTAATGTTACTAATTACTGGTTTCTATAAGGCATGAATGGGATTTTATTCTGGGGAATATCATGCATTAAATATATATGACATGCATTATATTAGGGAAAAGAGTGCATACGTCATTATGTGATCAGACTTGGGGCCCAATACTTGGATGACTATATGAAATGTCATGACCTGCTGGCCAGACTAGATGATTTCACAAGTCTCTTCTGGACTTAAAGCCTAAAAAAATTGTCTGAATTGAAACATCCATCTAGGTATGTGATTTTTTTTTCTAAAACTTCAATCATGATCTAAAGACACAAGGAAAAGAATCTGGCAGAGCAAAAGAAAACAAAACAAAACAAAACAAATAAACATTCCAACTTCTACACTCCTTTCTATCTGCTGTTTTACTTAAATCTACATATGTAAGATGTGCATAGCATACATAACCCTGTTTCCAAAGAGTACTAACACCTAATGTAGAAGTTTACTTAAGTCATATATATATATATTACCCTTATTTAATACTGACATGCATTACAACCCTTAGTAATTATTGCCTTGTATGCGATTTTTAGTGTTGTTTCAAGTCACAATTTTTTTCTGGAGAGGGAGAAATGAAGATAGGCAACTGGAAACAAGCATCTTTATTTGAAATGGGTATATATAAAAGGGATTCAAAAGAAGTACTAAACATTGCACAACCTGTTCTTTCCATAAATTTTCTGAAAGGGAAAGCTGTTCTCTGAAACAGGTCACTACTAAGATGCTAAAGGAATCTAGAGTTACAAAGAATCTAAAACAAATGCATGATACAATTTCTGAGTTGAATACAGCTGTCTATACTTCAAGATGGATCTCACTCTTAGGAAATAAATAATTTATGTCATATTTTCCAAGTGTTTTTATGAAAAAAAAATCTGCCAAAACAAGCTTCTGCCAGGTCATTACAACCCTCCTTAACTTCCAAGGGAATAGTTTCTGTATGCCAAGAACCAAAGTACCGTGAAGCACATATGTCTGGAGACTTCCAGGAAAAGCATCAGCTTCAATACATATTTACTCAAAAGGCTCCCCAGAAGGTATTTCTACCTTCAAAACAGCATCATCAATAGCTCTCTTTCCAGGATGCTTTTTAACAAGTGGGCTCAGAAGTCTCTTTCACAGGTGGAAATTGCAAATCAGAAACGCATCATTCTTTTTGCAGAAAGAGTTGTATCTCTCACATGCATCCTCACAAACCAGAGTCCTGATACTTCACTTTTTTGTTGAAGATTTTTTTCCCATATTTACAGACGCAAAAACAGATAACAAAGCAGAAACAGAAATAGCCTTATGTTTTCTAAAATCTACAAAGCACTGGGCCAAGCATGTTTGCCAGTATATCACAAGAAAGAAAAAAAAAAAAAATCCTTCTCCATACATTTTATACACCATGGAAAACTGAAATCATTTGTTTATTGGTTTAACACTACTTGATTTCTCTCTAAATAACTTGATGCTGTCTAAAC
>VXBX01008295.1:495211-510960 GCA_013400415.1 Scytalopus superciliaris
CCCCCCCAAAACCCAAACAAAAACAACACTAAACAGACCCCAAAACAACAGCTTTCACTTTCACAGAAGTTATTAACCATTCCTTTTCAAGAGGACTGCTCGAAAAAAGCCAAGCCAAAGGTCACTGTCTGGCAAGTCATGGTTTCTTAGACATGTAGCATATGGTTCTGACCCTCCTCCAGCCATGCTTGCTGACTTTAAGAAAGTTAGCACCAGGGATAAAAAATGGGTTTGTGTTCTGTATCTATCACTTCTCAACTGCATCTCTAAAGTCGGAAACCCAAAAGTGAATCAGCACACTTGTCCAGAGGTAAAACACAAACAAAAGAGGTTACACCTTAAAGCGAGGAGTTCCACAATTGCATTTCACAAAATAAACCTAACTCCTCAACAGCAAAATACAGACTTCAATTTCTATTTTGACAGATATCCTCACCTTGAAAAGCACGTGGCCAAATCTTTTGATCGAGTCATAGCAATCATGTACGTCACTTTACATTTGACATGTCAAGCACAATTTTTCAACCCAATAAATTTTTTAGACCCAATAAATCTCTTCCTCAAAATAGGACAGCACAGGGATATGTGTTCAAACTAAACACAGCAAAGCTTCAAATTTTCTGAATAAATCATTTATGTTTCACATAGAAAATTTAAGTAGAGCAAATACATATAACATTTATTACTACTTCTATGCTTTTCATGTCTCCTGCCCTCTTCAAAGACTGCAAACATCTTTTACAGTCATCAGTATCATAAAAAAATCCAGTTTACTATGTTGCCATCACTCAAAGACAATGTTCTAATTATTTTATGAGAAGTAACACATGAAGTTGCCCCAAGTGTTCCAAGAGAATTAAAAAATGCAAGGAAACCTTTCAAAGCCAAGCATCAGCACAGATGAAGAAAATCTAACATACTCGATTTGTTGAAACATACCTTAATTATGAACACAATCACCTTTGTCTTTATTAGCAGTACTTGGGAATAATTGTGTAAGTTTGTATTTCTAAAACTCTAGGTATATCTTTGGCTACAGTAAGTGGGCACATACTTGTCAAGAAAGAAGTTTACTTAATAAATTACCTGTAAAATTCTTGTACCCTGCACATCAGTAATTCAAGAGATTATCTTTTAAATCAGCAGTACATTATATTAGCTATCTAGGCTGTTCTTGGTGACAAGAGAATGCATAACTCCTTTATTACAGGCTCCTTTTTGCTGTGGTTCACAAGAATCAGTGCTAATATTTTACTACTTAAAATCTTTTTTGTCTAGTGGATTCAGCATTGATTCCCACTAGTACTCAATGCATTGATTCATGGGGGTGGAAAGTTCATTTGCAAAGCACATGACCAGGTATAAATTACCAATCATCACAATACCCAACACCAGGGAAGTACCTCTCACTGTTCTGGACTGGATTCACATTCTAACACACATCTTCTATCTATGTAACTACTCTGTTCATTTTTTCAACATCAGCTAAGGCGGGTATTTTTCTATAAAGTAATACACCGACAAGTCATAAATCTCAAGACAAAACTCTATGTTACAACATTTCTTTCTTGCACTCCTCTTTTCAGAATAGAAAACATGAGTAACCTTTAACATCAAAAAAAGAGAACGAGTATATAGCAAAAAAACCCATGAAGAGTGATGCCATAATTTTTATAAAATCTTTACGACTCAACAGCTATTATTCCAGTGACATTAGATATCATAAGCTGAATTCATGCATTAGTTTATCTACAGATGCAGTGAATGTCTTAGGCAGAAAAGATCTCTACTGTACAATGGGAGAACCAACTTAGACACTTTCAGCAAGGAAAAAGTTGACTAAAAGCAGCTATCTTTAAAGTCTCCCTTTGGGATACCTGTTGATGCTGTTGAGCCAAATGAGGTAGCAACAGAGACCAGTTGCTTGCATGAACTGAAATGCTAACCACCTCCTGACATACAAAAAGGTATAGGGCAAAACCTCTGACACTCAGCCCACAAAAATTTACTTTAAAATGTCCAGACCTGTCTTATTAACATCAAGCTGAGAATCACTCTGAGGACCACTCTTTTGAAAATTTCTAATACTTTTGGGTTTAATAATCTAAGGCTGAAAGCCTCTGTCACTACCCAACTTTGTTCTGAAATAATCTCGCATTAAGCTTCACACACTAAAAAATCCATAAAATGTGTATCTTAAATTTTAAAATCTTAGAATTCTTACAAATCCTTTAAAAAATCTAGGATAACACACATTCTCCACTATTCATTTGTCTATAGCTCTTATATGCCATGACTGTATACTATAACTCCACATGCAGATTGCCAACAAGAAAAGAAGAGATATCTGAGAACTACCATCTCCAGTAAAGAGTGAAAGTGGAGAATAAAATGAGTAATTCAATTAAATTATATTAAATTTATACTTAAGTACACTAAGACATGAAGAAATATTTAACATTCTTTGCAATATGTAGTTGTAAACCAAATTATTCAGACACCACCTACGAAACCTTTGTAAAAAAACCCTCAGTAAACCATATTACTGTTTTCTAGCCTGCAGAAGCATCACTTGCATACCTGTTCTTTGACTGAAGCTAGAATGGCAGAGGTTGTCTCAGTTTCGGAGCCATCGCCATTGGATGTGTTCAATACAGGACTAAGGGAACTTGTCTTGTCAGAAGACGAGGGTTGGTCTGGAACAGGCATAGTTTCTGCAGTTTATGGAAAAATAAAACAGTTTGTTATTATAAACACGATAAATATCAGAAATCATATACATATAAGAATAATAACACTAATTTAAGGAAAAAATAGTAGAATACGCCTCTGTTCTGTACTACAGAATATATTACTTATTTTAAACTCAAACTATTTCTAAATTAATTATAAAACAAAATATTAAATTATCTCCCAGTCTTACTCTGAAATATTCACCATCAGTACATTTGGCCAGGATTCAAATAATTTATAGCTGCAATTTTTGTATAGTATTCCAGTGGCAGCACACAGCATCAAATTACAGTATCGTAAAAGTAATGAATCATGAAATGCTTTGCAAACAGAAAACCAACAATGATACATGAGAGAAATATAAACCATCTAGTGTTGACTTTCTAACACGCATGATTATTTTACATGTATTGTATTTTAAGCTTAGGTAACTAACACGCCTTTTCTTCTAGTCTAGAAGGTGATTTTGACAGCATTTTATCAGAGTAGTTTTGAGAAAAACCAGCACACCAGTTGTTAAGCCATTTTTGAGGCCTCTTAACCAAAACCGAAGAACCTTAGCACTTGAAGGCATTTCCAGCATTCCTTTTTAGAGAGGAAAACGGTGTTGTGACTGTGGAATGATTTATCTTTCTGAAGGCCAATCTACAGTGTAGCATCTCTGTTTAAGTGTCACTATAGGCACATCTCTAGAGGCAGACATGTGCCACATTCCAGAAGTAAAGGAGCAGAGAGGCAGCTTGCATGGTTATGTACAGCACATTAGGACAAAATCACTTTCATGCGGGAGCTGGCCAGAATTATTCTGTGGAAGACAAGTGGCCCACAGGCTGCCAGCTGGATGTGCCTCCTAAAGAGCAGTGGGGATATTCAGAGGGATGTCATCAGAGGGGTCATAAGTGCACAGCACTCATCATTCACATCAATAGTAAAACTCCTGCCTTGTCTCTATTCTGCTAAAACACAAAATATAACCTTTTCTGGAAGAAGTGAGAAGACTGAAAAGAGTCAGAAAGAGTTGGTAAGGGCAAATATAAAATTCAGTACCCAGACCAAGCATTGTCACATTAGTTTACCACGGAAATTAGAGCTCTAAAAGAAGAGAAGATGGCATTCTATAAAGCTTTGGCTCTGCAGCCACAGCACTGCCCAAGAACATTCATTCAACCCAGCTGGGTAGCCTTTTCTGAAGGCTTTCTGAAGCTCAGGACACTGGCTTACATATGCAAGACAAAAAGACAAAGATACAGATTATTCATAAAAAAGCCAGTTATTTCTACTAAGAAAAATCTCTCTAAATTTCAGGATGGATTTATTTATATATTGAAGAATGTGATTATATATCCTTTTAATTAAAGAAGCCACATATTTTCACACAGCTTAATTTTTGTAAGCAAATCTTACTAAAAGTGGTAAATACCAAATCTTTGGCTCTTGTAATGTCCTTTCTCCAGACACATATATTATTTGAAGTTAATATTTAAAAACTCAGATGATATACCTGTCTCCGTCTATCACAAATACAAGTAGACCATACAAAACTTCTATACAATTCCAATACATTAATCTAAAAGGACAACTTGAATTACATGTTCATGTTTTGTTAAACAAAAGAACCAGTTTCTATTATAAGAAGTTAACTAGTTTGTGGCATACAATTAAACTTGTTACTCTCTTGTAAAGTACCACAGAAAGACACGTAGCCACACACATATAAATGCTTATTCTATTACTTTACTTTCAAACAATTTAGTTGTTTTATTTTCTTGGTAAATTAATAACTGCAGTATCATAATAGAAATAAAGTAATTTTCCCTTTGGTGTGGCTATTTACCTGAAAAAATGCAAATGGCCTAATAATTCATTTTGTAGCACAACAGTTTGTTTTGTAGAGTGATATTTGCCAAAAACACTGTAGTGCAACCCTCCTTGCTATTAACTCCATAGCGTGTAAAGTCTAAAAGAGACCACAGGACCCAGGAACGTGAGTAAGAACACGTGAATCAGTCCTACCACCCTTGCATCCACTCATCTCTAGGTGGTGGGAAGCCACGCTTCCCAGTCTGGGCAGCTCACCAGGGAAACACATGGAACTACCAACAGCAAGAGGCTCCAAGAACTGCCTCCCCAGGATGGCACTGGGGTGGGAAGAAACACCAGAGCTGCCTCATTCAGATGCATTGGCTGAGAGTAGCTCTCCTGCTGCAGGGCTGCTTTCCCTGCAGTGGCAAAGAGGATTTCTGGAAAAAGCCCCTTTGTCTGCTTAGCTCATCCCCATGCTCCCCCAGGGCCGAATGACCCCCGGCAGGGAGACTCTGCTGAATCGGCTGTTTCATAAACACTAGCCTGAAGAGCTAAAATCCAGTAAACTAAACCAGACTGGGAGTCCAAAACTACCCAAAATGTTTGCCCTAGCACAACCACCCCAAAAGGGTATTTGAGAGAGGCTGCAAGGCTGCATAGCCAACAGGGAAGTTGCTTTGTGACCAAAAAGATGTTACTGGTACGATACCAACAGTTCACACGAGTTCAAAACAGTGACATCTCTGTGATACAGGTAGCAATTGCCTGTTGCTATTACTAACTTCTTTTAGGACTATGTTCAACTTCAGTAAGCTTTCTGAACACTTCATTTCCACCAAAAAAAAAGACTTCAATAACCTTTTTTAGTAATCTGTAATTCTGCAAGTATCAGTTTGCACAGGGAATAAAAAATAAAAAGGGTAATCTGATTACACAATCAGCTGCTGCAACAAACTGTACTTGCTTCAAATAGGTTCCAAGTCTGGACAGTAGCTAATATTCTGCAACCACTGCATGTTTCCAGGATTTGTTTGGCTTTTTTTTTTTTTTTAAATATAGATCTAAAAAGAGGAAAAAAATCCAAAGATAAAAAAGGCACACAGCACGTTCTCTTCATCTAGAAATAGAGAAATCAAAATAAATGTCTCTGACATTAAAAGTAATGTTTTGCACCCCTATTAAAATATTTCTTCTGGACAGAGAATGCAATTTCTATCATCTATCTCATGAATTCAGTTTATTACTACATTGTTTGAGGGGGAAAGATTGCAGGCAATGGCACTTCACAGGCTGGTATCCCTGAATCTACAGTTTGATGTTATCCAATTGAACTGTTAACATACATTTTAACTTTTTTTAATTACATAAATTCACATGAGAAGCACCATGCAGAAAGGAAACACAGAATGAGTTTTCACAAGAAACAGAGATGCTACTATACTGAAGGTAGTTAGATTTTTGAAAAAATCATACATGAATCATCAATATGAATCGGTGTTTCAACAGCAAAAACCAGCATAGCAAGGGCTCACATTTGCAATAGTCCACCTGTTCAGAGACAAACTTTTAATTTACCTCAGTCTTCAGCATAAGAAATGGGACATTCTCAGGTTTTAATGGGACTTAAAACTGCCAGGACTGTAGACCTACAAAAAATAAAGTTGAAATGGGCCTCTGTGCCCCTAGACCACTACCACACCTCTAGATAAGGCAGTCTTTTTACCTGTCATTCTGTGTATTTAATATACACAATTGGTCCTTCAGAGCTTCCCTCACTGGAGTCTCCTTTAGGTAACTTACTCTGTTCCAGGCTCTTTATCTGTAGAAAACTTGCTTTACCGTTTAATGTAATTTAAGCTTAGTGTTTCCTGTACCATCCAGCATGGACACAAAAACCTGATTATTCCATCAGCTGTCTTCCAAAAAGTGTTATCCCACATGATGATCATGATGACCACTGTACCTCTCCTTCTGCTCTTGCTCCCCTTCCCTAAAAAAGCAACCCCAGTTCTTTTCATTTTTCCTCATACAATAAACAGGCTGATAGCCTTTTAACACACACTCCTGGAAAATTAGCACTAAAAACAATGGGCAGATTAGAGCAAGTACAAGAAGAAAAATAAAAGCTAAGCAGCTTAACAGAGGACACCATAGCTGAGAAACTACTAGCAGTAAATCAGCTACATTTAATTTCTGCAATGGTATTTCCTGTCCATGTCACAAAAACACAGATGAGATTCTGTAAGTCAGAGCATAGACAGGCTCCTGAGAGAATCAAATTCAAATCTTGGACGATCACAGACAGATGAACAGGGAAAATACTACCAGTCTTTTGGGAACATATTGGGAAGTCAGGCATCAATAATTCATGACTTCCCGTATTCCATAGTGCTGGCAAAACTCTGTCTAGAGAGAGACCCTTTCTTTTTTTCCCCTCCTGTCTTTCTAAGCACATCTGAAAACTTATCTCCCTTTAACGAAAAAACCAACAACCCCATAAGTACAAACAAAACCATCCTTTCCCCGTGTAGGTGCCCAGGTGTTGGATCTGCGCAGCATCCAGGGCTGCCCAGCCCGGACACAGCCAGTCCCAGCGCAGGGCAGGCTGAGCCCCTCAGCCACAGCCAGGAGAGAGAGATCCCCGGGGAAAGCCTGGGCTGAGTGAGGGGAACCGGGGGAGAGACAGCCCTGCGAGCCCCGGGGGCAGAGCGGGAGGAGAGACCCCGGCAGGGGTGGCCCTATGGCTCGGGAGAGACCCCGGTGGGGCAGGTGTTTCCCTGCAGCCCATTCAAGGACCAACGCTGGTGCAGGGAAAAGTGTGAAGAGGAAGCCATACACCATAAATAAATCCTTAATGAAACAAAATATTTACATTATTTAAAAATCATGTGAAAATGGCAACGTCAGATGGTGTGGTTTCCCTTAGAAGTTTAATTTTGCACACACACTTTTGCATACATTATGAGCAGGGATTTACTATATAGGGAACTAATGAGGTATAGCAATGAAGATGCCATTGGTGACAGCAGTTTGGTGGCATAGTTCTTCAATTACACGTTGCCACTCTTTCTCAGATGGGGCAGTCACATATGCCTTTCAGTGACCCTATTCTCCTCCTCCACATCAGAAATAACTAAGCTTCATTCACTGAATCCATGTAGAACACAGGAAAAAACCACCCTAGAACTGAAAAAGCAGCAGCATCAACAGTAAACTGAACATTTCATTCATTTTCCATCTTAAATTCCATAGTTTCAACAGGTTAATTTACCATCCATGCCTGAAGAAGGGAATATTGCTTAAAGAGGCAAACTTTAAATTTTAAGTATTATTCATTTCAAGTATTATTCCTTTAAAAGTCCCTTTGTTAATGCTGTTTACATAGTTTAATATTATCTCACCCTTTCATGGGTAGAAGATGCAGGTAAGTTACAAAAAACACCCAATTAAAACCAAACCAACCAACCAACCAGAAAAAAAAAAAAACCAAATCAGCTTCACAATGTCTTGGAATCTACAGCAAAAGCCAAGTTGGCCACTACACTGGCAACTGCATCAAGTCATTGAAATCAGAAAATCCAAATACCTTTCCTTAATAAAAAGATACTGTGTTAAGAAACATACTCCACAGTGGGTACCCCTTGTACAGTAAACCATTAATCAGGGAGAGCATTCACTACAGAAGTGTAAGTCATGCTGTCTTACTGCACAGTAATCACATTTGGTGTGTTACTGAGCCACCCTGAAGAACCATGAATGACACTGGAGTAGCCTCGGATAAGAACCAATCACTTAAAATAATCCAATATGCAATAAATATTTTTTGTTTCTTTTCCTCTACCTCGGATAGTCTGTATAAAGATTACATTATGACTGTCATTTAATAAGACATTTCTATTGTTCCTATGAAAATTGCTTTATTTTTTTTATTGTTTCAAAATTATGGGAACTTACTGTAAAATGAAAATACTAGAATGACATTTTTTTCCCCCTAAAACTGCATGTTTATGCCTAAACTTAAATTTACTGTTTATGATATTTCAGTAACTCATATCAAGACATCAGAAGTAAGGACTAATTGTTTTTAATTAAAAAATAAATGCATAAAATACTTCAGTGTTGTACTTTACAATAATTGCACAATGGCCATAGGGAACCTCTATTTCTCCCTGCATATACAAACAACAGTTGTTATTTGAAAGCCTACAGTTTTGAACAGCTCCAACACAACTGTGATAAGCAAAAAAAAAAAAAATTAGATTTGGCATTGTATCTATGAACATGAAAATCGTAAGTTTTCATGCTGTTCACCGAGTCATTCTGATAAGCTAAGAATTCTGTGTGTGTAAGTTAGGAGTCAGAACAATACATAATGCAACAGCCCTGGTCATTCTTGCAAACTATTATGTATATCCCAAGTCATATTAGATACAAATATAGAGGGGGGAAAATACCCAGAATAGTAATTCTAATTATTACATATTGTAAAATCAATTCAAACATTATCACATACATGTGACTATTAGACTAACCAGTAAGTTTACAGTAGACTTTTGGAATAAAATCCCAAGTGGAAGAAGTAGAAATTGGCAGCAATTGAGAATTTAGAGATGCAAGGAATTAGTTCCAGCAGAAGGATAACCTATTGTATTTCTTCAGTCATCTCAAACTATGGAGGTGACTGAAGGCTGAGACAGCATTAGCTCTAGACAGCAGGATACATATCTACTAATGCAGCATTAAACTTTTCTGTAACAAATCTGAATATTTCAGCTGAGTGACAGTGAAATGGCAGAAATTCTGTAAAGATGGGCCTTACCTTCTCCTGCACGCACAACCTTTGAAGTCATAGATTTCTGTTATTGCCCTGTCTTAGCTGACAAGCTTGGTACAATTTGTGTCTGGGTAAGTATTCTCAAAAATAGGTTGATAATCTCTTGAGTCAACAGTAAGATAAGAAAAACTGTCAGAACCTGCCAAATACCTCAAAGATGAAAATGTCTTCTGATTGCCTAAGTAGTTATCACAACATCCTAAAGCGTACATCTATGTTGAAATTACTAGGCAGGAAAACAGACTAATTAAAGGAGACATAGTATCTTAAAGGCCTTTGCCAAGGCTTAGACTCGATTACGGATCAGGGATATGTGGAATCAAGTCAGCACTCATCTTATTCTAGCTAACCCATCACAAGGGCTTTCCAAAGAGCAAGGGCTCTGTTTTCTTTCTGGGCTTGTTCTTTGTCCATAGACCCATCCAGTTCCCTGCTCACTAAGACAGGCGAGCTTGTCTCTTGTCTTCTTTTGTGACTTCAGCTTGTTGCACTTGGTTATTTCAACCATACTCTTACAGTATTTAGGGCCTCTAAGTGGATAAAAAAAAATTCTCCCATTTGAATTTAGGCAAAGTTGAGGTTCAGGTTTAATAAACCACAAAATTTCTTTTCTTTTTCCTCCTCTCTTTGCAGAAGTGTGGTAGAAGACATAAAAGATCCCAACTGTCATAGTAAAGGATAAAGACAACCTTGTTCTAAAATCCGACAGAAGAGAAGCTATACTGTCAAACTTCCCCCAGTATTTTCCTTTACTTAACCTATTCTAAAGTCTGATAGATAAATATAAAATGCCTTCCTTCTCTTCTACAGATGCCTAACTCAAAAACCCATTTCCTGAAGCATTCCAAAGACTATAGCTCAAGACAAAAAAAAGTTTCTTCCTCAGGAACTCTCTACTCCTGCCCTGAGTCTTGATTAAAACATCTCTATTTCCTGCTCTCCAAAGAGGAAGCAAAAGGAAGAATCTTATGCATACTGTAGCCAGTCTGAGGTCTCCACAGGTTATATCAAATATTTTCCTGCCACCATCTACATTAACCAGTGTCAGAACACTGGAAGCCACATGAAACCTGAAATCCTGCCATTTGCGATTCTTCCAAACTTCTGAGTTCAATATGATCCTGCTAAGTATTGTTTTGTTCAAGTTATATGTTATAAAACAAGGCAGGTTTGCTCCTTGCTATAATTTTTTTTTAAATTTCAAATAAGTTGAATTACTTATATAGACTTCCTCCTTAAAATCAAACAAAAATTCTACAACATTCCCAATTATTTTAGCAGGATAATTCAGATGAATTGCTTATGAGAGAAAATGTACAACATGTGGTCCAAAGGGCTTTGAAAAAAACAGGGAAGAAAAAGATGGTCCAATTGTACATACCTTGGTTTTTTTTCTCTCAAACTGGAGTCAAAACCAGTTCTGACCAGTGCATGAAGATTTAAAGATCAGATCCAAACCACAAACCACTGTGTCAGTTAACTGCCCCCATCCCCCTTCTCTGTCAATATATTATAGCAAATCAATAAGTGATTAATCATAATAGATAAACCACATGCTGGCTTGAAACATGTTGCTGCCTCATTGGTACTGAAACCACCATCCTAATCTGTAAGGATTTACCCTAATCAGCTAGCATGCACCATCAGAGAACTGAATAACCTCCCAAAATTCTTGGGAAAACATTTCACAGTTGAAGTCAGCAATACAATCACTA
This sequence comes from Scytalopus superciliaris, assembly GCA_013400415.1. NCBI lineage: Eukaryota > Metazoa > Chordata > Aves > Passeriformes > Rhinocryptidae > Scytalopus > Scytalopus superciliaris. The sequence continues at coordinate 506,297 of VXBX01008295.1, forward strand.
AGAGAAAATTTTCATACTCCTCTCAGCATTTTAGAGACCTCAGCATGAGGATTTACAATAATTGATTTCTGGTTTACTGACAAGTCTATTCATAAATCAAGCAAATTTGTTTCATTCATGGAATCCAATGACAGAAGATTGTTTGCTGGTGTTACCCAGGGAACGGGTGCTCTTATTTCAGTGACAAATGCCAATATCCTCAAGCATACAGAGCAAAATGCACATCTACAAACAAAAGCCAGAAACACTCCACACAGTGAATTCTTAAAATCTTGTATTACCTAAGAACCATAGGAAGTAGGTGAAACCAACATATTATGAGGAGCTTCTTTGTTGTTTGTTTTTGTTTGGTTGGTTGTTTTTTTCACCAATTGGTCATTTATTGACTGGGAGTGATTTGAAAAATTACCTGACATCATGTTCTGTGTCTGGTTGGGATGGAGTTAATTTTCCTTATAGAAGCTCACAGGTGATGCTGTGATCAAAACAGTGTTTCAGCTACTGCTGAACAGAGTTTGCACAGCATTGAGCCTTTTCTGTTTCTCACTCTGCCCCTTAGCAAGGTAGGGAGGGGAGACAAACAGGACAGCTGATGCCAAGAGACCAAAGGGATACTCCATACTATATAATGTCATGCTTAGCATATAAACTGGGCGACAGTGTCTCCAAAGTAGCTGTTCCTTGGGGACTGGCTGGACATGTCTGCTGCCAGTGAGTGCTCTTGCATCACTTGTTACTTTTTTTTATTTTTCTTTTTACTTATTAAATAGTCTTTTTCTTGACTCGCTAGAGGTTTTTTTCCCCTCACTTTTGCCTGTCCAATTCTCTCCCCCATCCTATTGTAGTGGCTTACCAAGCAAGTGGGTGAAGGCTCAGCTACTGGCCAGGATCAATCCCCAAACACAACATGACTAAGTGATTCCTCGAAATACCACTGACAGTAACCAGAGGAAAAAGAAGTTTGTAATGAAAGAGATGAAGTCAATGGCAGCAACAACTGAGGACACATGTTCATTACAAAGAACAGAAATAGCAAGGCAAAAGCACAGCTCTATGAGTCTGAGGCGCATAATCTGCTAAGGTTCTGTGCCAAAACAGACTATTTATTACAACTACTTTAAATTTAAATTGCAGGCTGATTCATGCTGACTACTCTTAATGTTTCCCATGGCTCTGAACCTGAAGGAGACTAGACAGTTCTGGTATTGGTGTAATCTCAGAACTAATCTACTTCCTCGCTAATTCCTGCAGTTAAGGAGCTTACTTATATATATCATACTGAATTGCACAGATCCTCTTTGCCTCACGTCTCACTCTTATTTGAGCCAGACAGCAGAATGCATTCTTCCAAGCCCCATACAACACTCTGCAATGTATCTCCAGACTAACCTTCAGAGACACAATGTCTAGCTGATAGGGCTGCACTAGGGAACCAAGACAGAAATCACTGTGGGACTCCTTTCATGGCCATACCCCTTAAACAGAGGAGCTGGTAGATGAGCACAGCATCTCCTCACTTGTTCACTGCACACTGAAGCAAGAACCTGCTGGAGTAAGGACATTGTCTGTTTCAAATGTCTGGATCCACCTTCCCCAGTCAAAGATGAGCATGACAAGCATTTCCTTAGAATTTTTCAGAAGAGCTGGGGTGTGACTGCCATGGTCTTCTCCCTCTCCACGCCCAGTACACTGCTGGTGGGATATCAGCAGTCTGGTGGATGTGCAGAGTACTGAGCAGTATTCCTAATGGGAACTGTGGCTTGTCATCTCCTTGCTTCTTTTGATATGGGCTTATGCACACAGCCCAAGCTTCACAAAAGGTAACAAATCCCACATCAGATTCTTACGTGATAAAATGAGCTTAGAATCCATAATTTTGTAGTGAAGTTGGGATGTCATACTACTCTTCTTCTCCCTATGTGCACATGCATTTTTATCATCCATTATTTTGATTTTTGGCTTCATAAATTCATTACAATATTTTGAGAGCCTAAGGTATCCCCACAAATAGTACTGCAGTATGGAAAGCTTCCTGAACATGCTTTATGACCAAGAAAGCTGGAAGAAAAAAAACAAACAAAAACAGAAACCAAAAACCTTAGTTTTTCTTCACTCTCTCTAGCAATTAGCATGAGTTACGTCTAGACAGGATAGCTGTTAGCATAAGCCAGTAAATGTTTAACAGCTCTTTACTGTGGCAAAAGCAGATGAAATACAGTCAGGCACCTGTCCTGAAGAACAGAACAGTTTTTGTGTGCTAAGAAAACTGATAACCAACCCATGCAAACAGCCTGATATCATCAAAAAGTGCAAACACATCCAGAAGTATCTGGAACAAGCAGACTGTGAGCAGCAAGAGCAGCAATTGCAAATCAGAAAAGATCAAGAACTGAAAGGACTCACCAACACGGTATTCCCTGTCCAGTCCTGTAACTAAGGATATTTAATATTGCAGGAAACCAGAGTGCAAAAGTGAGAGGTGAGAACCTCATTACACTGCACCAGGATTTGAGACCATCTCACCAACACTCAGAGGACTGAGCGCAGCAGAGAGTGCCCTGGAAACCCCACAACTTCACACCAGGATTGCACACAGTCCAGCTGGAAACAGTGTGCTGATCCATCTCCGTTCTTTCCTGGAGTTCATTGTCACCCCTGCAGAAAAGGGAATATGTATGAGGAGCTACTGCACTAACCTGCCCAGATTTTCTCCTGGACTAAGTCATCTCTCCCATGGGATAGCATGTGCCTAAATGCTACTGTTCCTTTTTTACACAGTGCAGAGTGACAAAGAGGCAAAGTACATCACCTCAGACACAACAGAAATCTAAAGCAGATCAGAGTTGAATTCAGCTCTTCCAAGAATCAAACTTCTTTGATCTATATGACAGTATGTACAATTTAATGAAGGAAACAAACCAGAAATTCTATCAGTACAAACCTAGCTGTTTTCCTAAACTGCATACAGAGGAATATTTTATGTGCTCCCAAGCATGAAATCTGGATTTTCACAGAAATAAACACTGGAAGAAGTTTCTGCTGACACATCAACTAATAAACTGCATTAGAAACACAAGCATAAAAACCCCCACCACAGTTGAAAACTGTCTCTAGATCTCTGCCTGCCAGAAAGCAGAGACAGAAGTCCTTGCATTAATGCATCATTTTCTACAAAATATACTTCACATACACAAACCAAGCTTGAAAGTTTCGATTTTAACTGGAATACACTTAAATCAACAATGACAATCATGAGCATGTGATAACTCTTCTAAATCTGTTTGGTTGAAAGCCTATAGCCAGGCATTGCAAAATTAACTATGCAATTTACAGCAAATTACATAAAACAACAGCTTATATGTCTACTTCTGTGTTGTGTCTTGTGTTTAGAGAGAACAGTTATTTTCATTTCCATCTCAATTAACTTGGTCAAAAGTCTGGAAGTTACCAATCCCTTCACACAGTTATTCAACTGAACCCAGTGTTCCTACACAGTGTACCTTCTGTTTAAGTTTCTTTCTAGTCAAAAATTATATTATCCAGGAGATAGCTAATTAATGAAAAAGAATAAAAATACGTATGTTTAAGTTGTATAAGACTGCAATTAGTCTAACACTTTCAGCCTTCACTCTGTCACAGTAAAAGAGTATCAATTTACAGTGTTATCTTTATACACATATGTTGAGCACATTCTTAAAATATATCGGATAGGAACACATCACTTGCAAGACTTAGACTAGCTATATTAAGTCTGTCTTCTTTTTCGATACATCAAGATAATCTGTTAAATAATAGCAAGAATTACTGGGGGAAAAATACAGCCAAATCTAAGCCTTTGTATAACTCTTTCAGAGTCAACTTTTACAGTTGTACAGAGCAGAGCAACCAACATTGTCTACCTGGACTTACACAAAGCATTTGACACTGTCCCTTATGACATCCTTGTCTTTAAATTGGAGAGACATGGATTTGATAGATGGACCATTTGGTACATAAAAAACTGGTGGGATGGCCACACACCAAGAGTTGTGGTCAATGGCTCATTGTCCACATGAAGACCAGTGATGAGTGGCATCCCTCCGGGGTTGGTGCTAAGGCCAACACTGTTCAAAATCTTTGTTGGTGATGTGGACAGTGGGATCAAGTGCATCCTCAGCAAATTTGCTGATGACACCAAATTGTGTAGTACAGCTGATATGCAGGAGGAAAGGGATGTCATCCAGAGGGACCATGGCAGGCTTGAGAGGTGGACTGATGCAAACCTCATTAAGTTCAGAAAAGCGTAGTGCACCTGGATCATGGCAATCCCAAGCACACCTACAGGGTTAAGGGAGATTGAGAGCAGCATAGCTGAGAAAGACTTGAGGGTGATGGTTGATGAAAAACTCAACACGAGGCAGCAGTGTGCACTCTCAGCTCAGAAAGCCAAACAGAATCCTGGGCTGCATCAAATGGAGTGTGGCTGGCAGGTCAAGGGAGGTGATTCTCCCCCTCTACTCCGCTCTTGTGAGACCCCATATGGAGCACTGCGTACAGTTCTGATGCCGCCAATATAATGGAACTGTTGGAGCAAGTCCAGAGGAGGGCCATGAAGTTGATAAGGGAACTAGAGCACCTTCCCTACAAAGACAAGCTGAGAAACTGAGGCTGTTCAGCCTGGAGAA
>VXBX01008296.1:0-17853 GCA_013400415.1 Scytalopus superciliaris
AACCCTAATGATTCCTCATCTTCGTAATTCAGGAACAATTAAACCTACATGTGATTAAATGAAATATCACTGCATTTTCTTAAACATTTTTATTTCTAGTAGTGACATCTCTGCTTTTGACCCCCATCTACCCTTATCTCTAATTTTGTTAGTCATCTGAGGGTCTTTGTTATGGGGCCAAAATTACCATTTTGGGCTCAGTATTGCATACAGATGAAGATTCCTCCCACACCAAATGTTCCAGTACCCCAAGTTCTTGCTGGTTTCGGAGTGACGGTGAAGCCGCATCTTTTGCTCCCAGGCTCTCAGCTCTGCAGACTTGTTTCTGGTGGAAATCAACTGTCATTATCATGGGGGATGGCCCATGGCCAAAATTGCCATTTTGGGCTCAGTATTAGATAAGGACGAGGGTTCCTCCCAGACCAAAGGTGCCAGAACCCCGAGTTCTTGCTGCTTTCGGAGTGACTGCAAATCTGCACCTTTGGCATCTGGAGCCCCAAGGCTGTGGACTTGTTTTCTGGGTGAAACGGGCTGCCATTCGTAGGGGGCTTTCTGGGCACCCAATTTGCCAATTTGGGCCAGAATTGGATACGGAAGAAGATTCCTCACACAAGAAATGTGCCAGGACCCCAGGTTCTTACTGGTTTTGGAGTGCCACCTGAGAGGCATCTCTTTCAGCCAGGGTCCGAAGGTTGAGTGCTTATTTATGGGGGAAACGGGCTGCCATTCGTGGGGGGGGGGGTCCCAAGGCCCAAATTGCCATTTTGGGACCTGAATTGGATACAGATGGAGATTCCTCCCACACCAAAGTTACCAGGATCCCGAGTTCTTGCTGGTTTCAGAGTGCAGGTGAAGCTGCATCTTTTGCACCCGGTGTCTCAGGTTTGTGGGCTTTTTCCTGGGGGAAACGGGCTGCTGTCAGCTGTGGAGCGGGGCCTGGGGCCAAAATGACCATTTTGGGCCCAGTATTGGATATGAACAGATTGGATATGGGATTCCTCCCGCACCAAATCTGCCAGGACCTCAAGTTCTTGCTGCTTTCGGAGTGCTGGTGAAGCTGCATTTTTGCACCCGGGGTCTCAGGTCTGCAGGCTCATTCATGGGTGAAATAGGCTGCCATGAGCTGGGGATGGGAGTCCATGGCCAAAATGTCCATTTTGGGACTAGAATTGGAAATGAACGAAGATTCCTCCCAGACTAAAGATGCCAGGACACCAAGTTCTTGCTGTTTTCGAAGTGTCACCTAAGCTGCATCTTTTGCAACTAGGTTCCAAAGGTTGCCTGCTTATTTATGGGGGACATGGGCTGTCATTCGCTGTGGGGGGGTCCCGGGGCCAAAGTGCCATTTCAAGCCCAGAATTGGACACAGACAAAAAGTCCTCCCACAACAAAGGTTCCAGGACCACAAATTCTTGATGCTTTTGGAGTGCCAGCAAAGCAGCTTTATGCTACCATAGGGCACAAGGCTGCTGGCTTGTTTTCTTGGGCAAATGCACCACCGTTCACTGGTGGGAGCTCCCACGGACCAAATTGCAATTTTGGTCTAAGAATTGGATACAGACAGAAGATTCCTCCCAGACCACAGGTGCTAGGACCACAAGTTCTTGCTCATTTTGGCATGACAGCTGTGAGAAAAATCTCATTTATTAAATTTAGAAAACGGAAAAAATGATCTATGAAACAAAGAAATATAACAAGCAAGGAAAATTCTAATACAGCGCACGCCGGGTGCCCAGGTCCCGAGGGTCCCAAGAACACACCTCTTAATCCAAAAATCGTGCCTTTTAAAAGTTCACAAGGTCCCGCCTTATTCGTGTAACAGAAGAGGCATTCCCCCCTCCCTGGTTGCCTGTGCTGTGGTGGGAGGGGGGGTCTCGGACACTATGGCGGCCTCCAGGACCAACCATGTGAGGCATGGGGTTTCCTTACCAATATTCAAAGGCGTTTTCCCTGATCCCGTCCGACTGAGTCCCTGATGTCAGCTCCAAGTGGGAGGAGACATCTTACAACTCCACGATACGCCTAGAGGTTTATAATAATGAGATAATAATAATAACAAAAAGGTAATTCTAAGTTAATATCCTCTATTCAAATTCATTTGCTTGTAATAAAACCGTTTACTTTGTTTCTCATACAGCTAAGCCGCATCTTTTGCACCTGTGGGTCTAAGTCTGCTGGCTTCTTATTGGGAGAAAAGGGCTGCCATTCACTTGGGGTAGCTCCCAGGGCCAAAATTGCAATTTTGGTCCCAGAATTGGATACAGATGAAGATTGTTCCCAGACCAAAGTTGCCAGGACCACAAGTCCTTGCTGCTTTCGGAGTACAGGCGATTTCACATCTTTTGCAGTCGGGATATCCCTTCTGCAGGCATGTTTCTGGGGCACATTGTCCTCATTAGCTTGTGTGGTGCCTCGTATTCAAAAATGCCATTTTCATCCAAGTATTGCATATAGACATAGGTACACCTAGTCTGAAAGGACTTACCTCTCAAGTGCAGTGAAAATAATGGTTTCCACAAGACCGACCAGGGCCAGCACAACCTTCTGTCCTGATACAGTTTTCTTTGAGGGTACTGACGTTTCCGAATTGTATCTGCACTGTGGCTGCTTTAGCTGGTGCCATCGTGGGGCCCTGAGTTCTTTTGCGAGTCCACAGAGCCGTCTTGTGGTGGTTTTGTGAAGGTGAAGTCCAGCACTTTCGTTTTCCTTTAAGGCTCTTTTGTATGGGAGCAGCTGCTGCACATTTGAAATGGACCTGGGAGAACGAAAGACTAGCACGGTACCAAGAACCTGGGGCAAAGTGCGTATCTACAAGGTTCAAATGCAGCTCAGGGAAGGCATCACTTGTCATATTTAGCAACCAAGATCATTCTCTGCTGACACTGTTCATGAACGAGTTTGTCACGGGACTTGGCGAATTTCATCCTTGCGCTCCGAACAGGAAATTACCTGGCTTTACTCAGAGCTAAGAAAGAACGTGTGTAGACCAATGCTGCGCTGGCAGCTGAAAAGCTGCTAGGAGAAGATATTATCCAGCAATTGTTTCTGTGCTGCAGCAAGTGTTCATATTTCCCCCATTCTGTTGTCAGTTAACAGTTTCAAACGGAAAGTGAAGTGCCTGTGGAAGTTTAGACTCAGCCGAGTGCCCGTATTCTCCTTTCATTCTCGCAGAGAGAGGATTAGAATCTGTTGTCTCAGACAAAAGTTCCAGTAAGAAAAAAGACAGTTCAGGGCAACTNGCTTCAAAACTTCCTACGTCCTCTAATTGCTCCCATGTCAAAGGGACTGGAACAAAAGTCAGTTGTGGTGTTCCCTTTCCCCTGGGCAGCTTATTCACAGCACTGCAAACGCAGCTCTATATGTCCTGTTATGAATCCCCTCACAAACCTGCGGTCTCATCGACTCCGGTTACAAAACAAAACATTTCGCAGCTTGGTCCACTGAAAAAGTGCCGGCAGAAAAAGCCAGTGCTGGAATTGCAGGCCTAGAATCTGCACAGCCCACAAGGACACGATTCATCTTCTTTCCCAGATAAGGGCAGGATCCCATTATTTCAGTCTCGAAGACCCAGGATCTGACCCCTTACAACTAACTGCTCCCACGAACACGCTGGCAGCCTTTTACCGGCGCGCTTTCGCCGCTCGCAAAACCACCACAAGATGGCGCTGTGGACTCGCAAAAGAACTCAGGGCCCCACGATGGCACCAGCTAAAGCAGCCGCAGGGCAGGTACAATTCGGAAACGTCAGTACCCTCAAAGAAAACTGTATCAGGACAGAAGGTTGTGCTGGCCCTCACCGGTCTTGCGGAAACCCTTTTCTGCACCGCACTCAAGAGTCAACTCCTTCCAGAGTGTGTGTACTTATACATTTTTGTCATTCTTGCAGAATCCAGTTACACAATTGAAAACCTCTGGAAAAACAGTGCTCACAAACGGGACAGGTGATAGATCTGTTGCTGCCTCCACCTTCAGCTGCACGCATTGACATGTAACACATAACCTGGTATCTGCATTTCCTTTCTCAACTCTCTTCTGCCATCATAGTCCTTCAGTCTCACAAAATCAAGATCTAAAGCTGAACAGCCCCACTAACTGCTGAAACACTGTAAGGACAAGGACAAAAAGCTCAGCAGCTTGCTTTCCACAGCCCCACTCTTGCGGTACAGCAGTGCTAAGCAATAGCCCTCTATACTAGTAAAAGCAGTCCAGCTCTCCTGAACCCACTCTAAGCCATCTAATGCATGAATCCAACAGGGATTTTCTTACCAGAGAGGGATGGTGACCCCGTCTCAGAAGAAATTTGGTTCACATCTTCAAAACAGAAAATATCCCAGGACTGTTCCCATACAGAAGCACCAGATCACTTAACTGGGAGCTACCTACCCCCAGGCACATCTACACACGCAGACTGGGGATAGATGCTTACCTTGTCCATAGTGAGCTGACTTATAAAAATGTCAGAAGACTACCCGACGAATTTAATACTTACACAAAGAGGCCTGATAGAAAAACTTTGCTCTCCTTTTCATACCTTGGGCACCTGCTTCTTTGTAGAACATGCCCAACAACTATGTTTCATTCTTATTCTAGATCACTGTTATCCCTTTTCAGCAGCTCAGCTTCAAAATTTGGATACCAAACTGATCATTGCAATTGTTGGGAGTTAGCTCCCACACAAACTGGGCCAGGAAGGAAAGCTGCTCCTGGCTGCTGCCACCTATCATTTACAAGTGAAGTACCATGCTTATCTGCTATCCCATGTAAAGGCACTGGGACACACTTTCAGCAGCCCAGAACCAAACATCGGCTACCAGGTCCAATATTGCATATGTCCAAGACTTGCTTCTGCACAAAACTGGTCTGGAAGAGAATTGTCTTGCTGCAAGCTTACCTCCCCATGGTACAGCAAACAGTGGGATCACGTCTGTTAGTAACTACGAGATGGCACTCTAATAATCTCCCCGAACCTCACCCTAGAAATGTGGTGCCAATTTGCAAACATTGTGTGCCTTGGGTTTTGAACACCAGAGGAAGTGGAACAGAAAACTGGAGCTGATCTTTATGTCCAGTGGCCTTTTTGTCTGTATTCTCTGCACCGGAATCACCAGGCCCAGCTGTTTTACTTTCTCCACCTCCTTCTGCATTACCTTACATACCAATGCTACTTAACTGTCCCTTTCTTGCCTTACTTTGCCTTGCTTACCCCTCTCTTGCCTTGCTTGGCCTTTCCTTTCCTTGTGTACCTCTCACTTGTCTTGCCTTACAAATGGAACACTTCCTTTTCTTTGCCTCCCATGCTTTTGCTTTGCCTTGCCTTGATTGTTCCTCCCTTGCCCTGCATGGTCGTCCATACCCATCCTCCACTTTGACTTTCCATTCCCTCCTTTTCCTTGGCTTTATCTTCTTATATTTCACTTGGCTTGTATTGTTTTTTGAACCCAACTTACGCCTCTCTTTCCCTACCCGTTTTTTTCCTTGGCCACATCTTACCTTGTCTGCACCTACTTTGCCTTGCCTTACTTGCCTGCAAATTTCTGGTGTTGCCTTGCCTGCCTCTTCATTGACTTCCTTGGATTTCCTACCCTTGCCTCTTTTTCATTAGCCTAGCCTTACCTTGTTATACTCTGCTCTTGCCTAGCCTTGACTAGCCTACCTACTTGCCTTGTATACACCTCCCTAGCCTTGCTGTACCTGCACCTCTCATTATTTGTCTTAGCTTCCTCTCTCTTGCCTTGTGTTGTCTACAATTTCCTGGCCTTTGCTTGCCTACTATTCCCTTGCCTTGCCCTCCCTTGCTGACATTTATTTTGCCTTTTATTGCATTGTCTATCCACCCCCCACTTTAATTATGAGTAGCCTTTTCTTCCCTGGCCTTGCCTTGCCTTGCCTTGCCTGCCATGAAAGGCAGGGGAGGGGTAGGTGAGTCACAGCAAGGGAGGGGCAGACAAGGCAAGGCAGTGGGGTAGTAGGCAAGGCAAGGTGAGGCATGGCAGATGACGGTTATGCAAAACAATGCACAGCAAGGGATGGGTAGGCCAAGACATGAAACAGAAAGGCAGGAGAGACAGAGTCAAGAAAGGGCTAGGAAAGGCAAGAAAAGTCAAGCTACTGCTGTGGTATGGTAAGGCAAGGCATGTGTAGGCAAGGGAGAGAAGGAGAGGAAGGAGTACACAAGGAAATACCAAGTGCAGAGCAGACAAGACAAGGTCAGGCAAGGGTGGTCTAGGCCAAAAAGGGCAAAGCTAGGGGTGGTTAGGAATGATAAAGCAAAGCAAGGGAAGGGCATTGAAGAAAAGGTAAGGCAAGGGAGGGGAGAGAAAGCCACAGCATGGCAGTAGGCTAGGAAAAGCAAAGAAAGACAGAGGAGGTGTAGTCAAGACAAGGCAAGGCATTGGTAAGTTAAACAAGGCAAGGCATGGGGGCAGGGAAGACAAGCATTGGCAAGGTAGAGCAAGATTTCAGTAGGCAAGACAAAGAAAGGCAAGGCATGGGAAAGCAGGTCAAAGGAAGAGCCTGACAGACAAGATAGAGCAAGGGAGGGGTAGGCAAGGCAATACAGTGGAGGAGTAGATGAGGCTATTCACTTTAAAGCTGGACACAATGATCTTTATTAGGCCGTGTAAGTCAAGGGAGGGGCACACAAGTCATGGCAAGGCAAGGAATTAAGAGGTAAGCAAATTCAGGCAGGGCATTGGCATGAAAGATAATGAAAAGCAAGGGATGGGTAGGGAAGGCAAGGCAAGTGAGAGGTAGGCGATGAAAGGCAGACGAGATAAGTGCAGGTAAATCAAGGGAAAGCAAGGGAGGGGTAGACAAGGACAAGGAAGACCACTGAGGTGAAGGCAAGGGAGGGCCAAGGAAGGGAGGGAAAGGCCAGAGAAGGTATAGGATGGAAGGGGTGGATTGGCAAGGCAAGGCAAAGGTAGGCAAAGCAATGCATGTCAAGGGATACACAAGGCAGGACAGGGCAAGGGTGGGGGCAACAAGGCAGGGAATGGGTATGAAAGGCAAGGCAAGGGAGGGGTTTTGCAATGCAATTGAAGGTAAGGAAAGGGAGTGGAAGACAAGGAAATTCATGTGAGGGGTAGACAAGGCAAGGCAGCACAGGGGCAGGCAAGGCAATGCCAGGGAGGTGTATGCAAGGAAAAGCAAGGTAGGGGTAGTCAAAGGAAGGCAAGGGAAGGTGCAGAAAGGAAGGCAGGGCAAGTTGAAACCAAGTGCAAAGGATGGTGAAGGTTGGGGATTTGGTGAGAAAGGAGAAGGAGGTGGGGGGAGGGGGGAAAGAGGAATGGCACCCCCAGGCTGAGTGCTGGGGGAGTCTGAGGACTGGGGAGAAATGGGAAAAGGGTGTGAGAGTGGAAAAGCAGAGGGGTGGGTGGATGCCAAACCTAATGAGGATGGGCCTGATACAGCAAAACTAGGCAGGGCAGTGTGGAGACCACTCCCAAATCGAGCTGGGGGAGAGCTGAGGACTGTGAGAACAATGGGGAAGTGGTTGGAGAAGTGGGAAAAGGGAGGTTGGATGGCAGACAGTGAGATTGTGGGAAGGAGGGTTCATGAAGGTACTCCCCATCCTTAGGAATTCCAGTTCATGTCAAAAAGATGACATGATGAACACATTGGATATCCTGCTCCCCTCCATGAACCTCAACGTTACAGTACACTTGCCAGTGGAGAGCTCCCCATTGGTGAGTCAAGGGTTCTGGGGGACAAAAGGGGATGGGATCAGTATGCCAATCTCTATCAGTGGCCAGATGTCAAAGTGTTGCAACAACTGAAAGAATTAAAAACAGAATGAGATGAAGGCCAAGCTCCAGCACAAGGGTGGGTGAGAAGAGACTATGATCCTCACGTAGACCTTCAAATTTATTGGAAAAATAAATTTGCCAAATGCTTGTCAAATGCTTAATGCCCCTGTTAATACTGGAGCGCAGGCCTCTTGAATTTATGGTAGCCCTAAAAAGTTGAAAAGGCAAAAGCATTTTGATAACAGAATTAGGTGGAAAACAAATTGAAGCCTGTGATGGGTTGTTTTTGTAGGCCTTCCTTGGTAACCAGGGTCAAAACCTAGGAAGTATTCCATCCCATCTCTTTACGTAATCAGGTGTATATAAGGTGAAGGGGGAGGTGCTCTTTGTTTCNACCATCCCTGAATATATAATTGGAGATGATATACTAAAAGCACTGACTTTACACTTACCTGATGGTAAGTATCAATATGAAACCAGGAGATGCATATCAGCCTGGCCAGTTTTAGTTGGGAAAGCAAAAATAGCTCTGGTACAAATTCCACTTGCCACCAAAGGTTCTTGTGAAGCCCAGAAAGATCATATTGGCACTGACTTCACAAAGACCACAATCCTCAGAGGTGGGCTGTCCTCAGAAAGCACAGAAAACACAGAATGCAGTGACATCAAAACCCATTGTCTCCACAAAGCCCATAAATGTCCTAGGACCAGTGCCCACAGAAAGCCCCAAAACCTCAGAATGATGCTGGCATCCTTTCCCAAACCTTCCTAAGCATTCCCTTCCCTTCTCAAACCTTCCCTTCCTGTACCTTCCAAAACCTTCCTGTCACAAACATTCCCAAATCTTCCTAACACAAAACTTCCCTTCCCAAACCTTCCATTCCCAAATTTTCCAAGTCTTTCTTTCCAAAAATTTCCCTTCCCAAACCGTCCCAAATGTTCTCTTCAAAAACCTTCCCAAACCTCAATGGGGGTCTGAGCACCAAAGGTTCCACTGCCCTTGGGAGAGGCTTTAGAACAAGGTGATCTTTAGGTTCCCTGGTGCCAGGATAACAAGCTCTTGCTGCTTTTGGAGTGCCAGGGAAGCCACATCTTTGGCACATGAGGGCCCAAGGCTGTGGGCTTTAATTCTGGGGGAAAAACACTGTTGTTCATTGACAGAAGCATGTGGCAGAACTGGACATTTTTGGCCCAGTATTGAATATGCACGAAGATTCCTCCCAGACCAAGGGTGCCAGGATAACAAGCCCTTACTGCTTTTGGGGTATCAGAGGAGCTGCACCAATTGCATATGCAGGCCCAAGACTGCAGGCCATTTTTCTTGTGGAAAAGCACGGTTGTTTGTTCCCAGAAGCACGTGGCTGAAATTACCATTTTTGGCTCAGAATTGAATACAAACATTCTTCCCAGACCAAATGACCTTGGGCCCCCATGTGCAAAAGATGCAGCTTCCCTGGCACTCCAAAAGCAGCAAGAGCTTGGTGTCCTCGCACCTTTGGTCTGGGAGGAACCTTTGTGCACGTTATGGGCCAAAAATGTGGAAATTCAGGAAAAATATGGGAATTCAGGGCTGGGATGGGGGGGAAATGAGGGAATTCAGGACTAGGTTGGGAAAACTGTGGGAATTCAGGGATGGGATGAGGAAATTTGGTAATTCCAGGATCAGATGGATCAAAGTGTGGGAATTCAGGGATGGGACTGGGAAGTGTAGGAATTCAGGGCTAGGATGGGAAATGGGGGGGACCCGCATCCCCCCATGCCCCTCAGCCCAACCGGGACCCCCAAAAAACACCTCCCGGAGAAGCCTCGATATCCCCTCATGGGTCATTTGCGGCTCAGCTTTGGGGTTTGGCCGGATCAAAACATTCCCCCACTCGCAATAAAAAAACCCCCAGAGATCCCCCCAAAACTTTTAGGGTGAGTTCGCCCTCCTGGGTCACCTCCCTGATACGGGGGTCGGAGGGCGGGGAGGGAGCTGATGTTCCTCCCTTTCCTCCTCCTCTTCCTCTTCCTCTTCCTCTTCCTCTTCCTCTTCCTCTTCCTCTTCCTCTTCCTCTTCCTCTTCCTCCCGCTCGTCCTCTCGCTCTTTGTTGCCCCGGCCGAGGAGCTCTCGGGTGAGCGGGGGGGTCACCGACGGGCACGGGGGGAGAGGGGCCAGGAGGGGCTGGGACCCCCAAAGGGCACAATGCCCGCAGTGCCCCGCAAAGGGCCGTGCGGGGGGTGCGATGGGACAGGAGAGCCGGGACGGGCCCGGGGACAGCCCGGGAAGGGGACAAAGGATGGGCCCCGTCCTTGGATGCCGCGCTGGGAAACAGGGACGGCAAAGGGGAGCGAGAAAGGGCTGCGGGACCCCCGAGCCGAGCCCCGAATAGCCTGGGGGGTCNTCCAGAGGGTGGGAGGGCCAAGGAAAAGGGATGTAGGAGCTTGGAGAGGTGGGATGGGGGGTCCAGGGGAACCCTGTGCCCAGGAAAGGGGCGTCCAGGGTTCCTTGATGTCGGGGAAAGGGGGGTCACATGGGATAGGGAGATGGCATGGGGCAGGCACTTTTCCTGTGCCCTGGTGCAGCCTCTGGTGTAAACCAGACTTTGGGGGCTTTTTGTTTCCTTGGGCTCAGCCAGCCCATCCCCAGGGAGTGAGCTGGGGGAGCCGAGCGGGGTGTCAGGGCTGAGCAGGGAGTTCATAGAACCAGAGGGTGGGCTGAGGTGGGAGGGACCATCTGGATCAGCAAGTCCAACTCGTGGCCCTGTGCAGGACACCCTGAGAGTCTCACCATGTTCCTGAGGTTGTCCAAATACTTCTTGAGCTCAGACGGGCCTGGTGCTGTGACCCCTTTCCTGAGGAGCCTATTCCAGTGCTCAGCCACCCTCTGGGGGAAAATCCTTTCCCTGAGATCCCACCTAAACCTCCCTGACTCAGCTCCAGCCCTTCCCTTGAGTTCTGGGAGTAACAAGAGTGACCTATACCTGCCCCTCTGTTGCCCCCACTAAGTGGGGGCAACAGAGAGGATGTTGAAGCTTCCACTAAGGTCTGACCTCATCTCCCCTTCTCCGTGCTGAACAAACCAAGTGCTCTCTGCTGCTCCTCATAAGGCCTTCCTTCACACCCTCCCCATCCCTGTGGCCTCCTTTGGACTCTCTGTAATGGCTTCATGTCTTTTTTGTATTGTGACCCCCCAAACTGCCCTTAGAGCTCAAGATGAGGCTGCCCCAGTGCAGAGCAGAGTGGGACAATCCCCATCATGCTGGGCATGATGACCCCCCGGACAGGGATGTTCCTCCTGGCTCCAGGGCACTGCTGACTCTTGGCCAACTGGCCCCCAAGCAGGACCCCCAGGGCCCTTTTCTCTCCAGCCTCTCATTCCCAGGTCTACACACACATCCAGGGTTGCCTGGAAGAGGAGGAGGAGGAACAGCTGGAGGAGGGATGAAGGCTGAGGAGTAATGGGAGGAAGAGCAGGGATAGAGG
The DNA here is from genome assembly GCA_013400415.1 of Scytalopus superciliaris. Classification (NCBI taxonomy): domain Eukaryota; kingdom Metazoa; phylum Chordata; class Aves; order Passeriformes; family Rhinocryptidae; genus Scytalopus; species Scytalopus superciliaris. The sequence continues at coordinate 11,214 of VXBX01008296.1, forward strand.
AGGAAGAGGAAGGTCACTGTTGCTTTGCTCCCTGTATGTGCAGCCCCCTCGCTCTTGGGAGTATCAACCACCCTCACATCCCGAGGTGAGCTCACCTCACATACCCTGGGGGATTTCTGGGGTGTTTTTGGAGGGGATGTTTGGATCTTTGAGGACTCCAAAATGAGCCACAAATGACCCTTACGGGGATATTGGTAGTCCCCAGGAGGTGTTTTTTGGGGGGTCCCAGTGGTGGTTATGGGCAGAGACCTGGCAGTGAGTGGGGGATATGGGGTCCCTCCTTCAGGGGGTTGGTCTTCCTGGGTCAGGCCCTCCACTGACAGCCTGGAGCATGGAGAATGGGGACCCTCAGGACCCTCAGCAGCCTGGAGAGGGTAGGACCTCAGAGAGGGGGGACTCCTGGGATCCCCAGAGAGTCAGGGAAGAATGGACCCTTAGAACCCTCAAAATCCCTGGCATCCCAAAGTGGGGGGACCCCAGAGAGTCAGTGCCTCCAGAAACCCAAGCGGAGGAGATCAGAAATGGGGGAACATTGGGTTTCACGGGACGGCCAGCAGCATGGAGAGGGGGGACCACAGAATCCCAGAGGGGAGAGACCAGAGAGGAGGAACTCTGTAAGGGTTTTATTTTGCTGAATTTTTATTTTGGATTTTTGGGGGAGTGAATCTCGGTGTTATGGAGGGTTTTTTGGGGGTAAATCTTGGTATTTGGGGATTCTTTGGGGCTGAATCTTCATATTTTGGAGGGCTTTTTTGATGAATATTGATGGCTTGCAGGGGGTTTTGGCTGAATAATAGTATTTTGGGATTTTGGGGGCTGTGTCTTTGTGTTTTGGGGGTTTTAGGGCTGAACCTTGGCATTCTGGAGGGTTTTATGAATGCAAGATGCCTGACTTCTAGAGATGGACTTGGGCAGGAGGAACCCCCAAGCCAACACACTCACATCTTGTTTTTCCCCCAGAGCAGGATTTGTCCTACCCAAAGCTTGGTGGGATGGAGGAGGAGGCTGCGAGGAAGAGGAAGATGGCACGGGCCCCCCAGGCAGGTGAGGAGGAAGTCAGTGTCCCTTTGCCCCTCTGTTGTGCTGCATCTCCCAGGCCAGCATCGCCCCCGGCTGCAGGACAACCCCGCTGGGGCCGCCGTCCTGCCGGGGCCGGGTTTGGGGGGATCTCCTTGGCCTTGGCTGTGGCCCGGAGGCAAATCCCGTCCCTGTGCTTGTTCCTTCCTGCCCCAGGCCCCGAGCTGAGCACGGAGAGCACGGAGGACAAATCCCCCCGGCAGCCCCTGGTGGCAGAGGCCGTTTTGAACGGCCCCCCGGCGCAGGGAGTCAGCGGGGAGGGAAAGCCCCGGAGATCCCCCAGCAGGAGGGGCTCCAAACCCAGCCCAGGGGGCTGCCAGGAGGAAAGACCCACCCTGTGCCGGGAAGGCGGCCGGAGATTGAGCAGGTGCTCTGACCTGCTGATCCACATTCAGTTTCGCCCTGGGGAGAAGCCCTACAGGTGCTTGGAATGTGGGAAGAGCTTCAGCTGGAGCTCCCACCTGCTCTGCCACCAGAAGATCCACACCGGGGAACGGCCCTACACGTGTAGGGAATGTGGGAAGAGCTTCAGCCAGAGGTCTGACCTGATGGTCCACCAGTGCCTTCATACTGGGGAACGGCCCTACAAATGCTTGGAATGTGGAAGGAGCTTCATCAAGAGCTCCAACCTCACATACCACCAGTGCTTCCACACTGGGGAACGGCCCTACAAGTGCTTGGAATGTGGGAAGAGCTTCAACCACAGCTTCAGCCTCATCATCCACTGGCATGTCCACACTGAGGAACGGCCCTACAAGTGTCCTGAGTTTGGGAAGAGGTTTTGGACCAGCTCAGATCTTACCCTGCACCAGCAGATGCACACGGGGAAGAGGCCCTTCCACTGCACCCACTATGGGAAGAGCTTCGTCCGCAGCTCTGACCTCATCAAGCACTGGCACATCCACACCAGGGAGAGGTCCTACAGGTGCTTGAAGTGTGGGAAGAGCTTCAACCAGAGCTCCGCCTTGACCTCACACCAATGGACCCACTGGTAAGGGAAGCCCCACGAGTGCCCCGACTGTGGGAAGAGCTTCGTCTGCTGCTCCAACTCCATCACCCACTGGAGGACCCACGTTGGATAATCCACAGTGACCCATGTTGAGCACAGACCTGGTGATCCAAGTTAGGTAGAGGCCTGCTGACAAATATTTCTGGTGACTCGTTCCTTGTAACCCACTGTGGTGGGGCATCCACCCCACCCCAGGCCTCACTATGACCTGAGAAATGCTTGTCAGGCCTCGGCCTGGATGAACAGCCCCTGGGCTGAGCTGCTCTAGAGCTCATCAGAATCACTCTCTGCTCCAGGAACTGCTGCTGTCCAATGTGCTCCTGCTTTTTTCAGCCCACAGCATTGGAAACTTAATTTTCTTGCCAAGTGGAATCATATTTTTGTTGTTGAACTCTCGAAGAAAGTCACTGGCCTGAGCTGGGGCCAGGATGGACAACTCCTGTGCCTAAAGCCCTCTCTGTGTGAGCCCCACAACCAGACCATCTGAGCAAAGCAGCAGTTGCCACAGTGACCTCCCTCTGCCCTCTCAGAGCCCCCAGCTCTCCCATTTGCTGCTCTTGGGGGGTCCGGACTGACGGTGGGTCCGGGGCTGATCCCCCCAGTCCTTGAGGTCAGCCTTTGGCCCACTGAGAAAATGCAAAGGCATCCCAAGGGAGGATTATCCTGAATCCCAGGGGAATTGTTCCCAGGCTCTTTCTGAGTGAGTGTGAATCTGCCAGAGCCAGTGTCCTGAGAATGCTGCTCTCCTGGATTCTTCAGGACTTGAGATCTGTAAGTCAGTCAGGCCTGTCAGTGATTTCCTGTTGTGGTGGAGTAAATTCTGTATGAATCCTTTGCTAAATTGTTTAACTTCAGTTATGGATTAAGTTTAAGATAAGTGCTGTTAAGTCCAGTTAAATTGCTGTTGGGCCTTCAGGCATAAACTGCTGATCAAGTCCAGGCTCAGTTTAGCACAGGGGTCTACTCTGAACCTCGTGACTCAACAGGACAGTCTTCCATATTCCGGTTTATCCTTAGCTTTTCCTATCCTCTTCTCCCCCCTCACCTCCCAGTTCCCTTCCAGCCTCCACAGAAATAGTTCTGGGTTTATTTTGGCTTTGGTTGACTGATTTTGGATTTTTGTTTGCTTTTTCTCGCTGTGCTTTAACAATCTAGTAAGTGGTGGATTGGACCTTGCAACAAACTTTATCGTGCTGTCGCTTTTTATAGTCAGCCTGTTTCTGTCTATATCTTTGCTGGTGGTGATTCTTTAAGTGACCTTAAACACTGATTTGTGACAGAAGAACAGCCCTGCAGAGCCCCACGGCAGTGCAGAAGGAGGGGCAGGAGGTGCTTCAGGTGCTGGAGATGAGATGTGAAGCCTGTGCTGGAGCAGAGTCCCTGCAGGGACCTGTGGATCCCTGGAAAGGATTCCACACTGGAGCAGCTTTGCTGGAAAGACTTGTGACCCTATTGAGGGATCCACCTTGGAGCAGGTGAAGGACTCTGACTCCTCTCTCTGGGCAGTGGCAGGAACAACATGGGATGAACTGACCGTGACCCCCATTCAATCTGCCTGTGCCACTGGAGGGAGGAGGGAGAACCTGACAAGGAGGGAGGGATGGGAGGGACTATTTGTAAGATTTAATTTACTTCTCAGGATCCTGCTCTGATTTGGTTGGTACTAAATTCAATTCCTGTCCACAAGGTGAGTCTGTTTTGCCGGTGACAGTGATGGGTGAGGGATCTCACCTGGTCCTTGACCCAACTCCTGGGCCTTTCCTTGTATTTTCTCTCCTGTGCCCAGTTGTGGGAGGCAGTGACAGAGCGGTTTCAGTGGGCACCTGGCACCCAGCGAGGGTCAGCCCCCCACAGGAGGTTGTTAAGTGGCTTGTGGGCTCCCACCTTGGATGGAAATCCCACCTGGAGGAGGAGGGTGTCCCCCTTTCCTGCAGCCCCCACCCCCAAAGCAGCCCTCAGCCAATAAGTGCACTTGTCGTTGATGACTCATCAGTTGCCAGGCAGACCTGCAGGGCCCAGTGCTCCCCACCCCACCCCAACCTGTGCACACCCAGCGCCCCATGGGATGTGAATTTGGGGAGGGCGAGGTGGAAAAGGATGGGAGAGTGGGGGAAAAGAGGGGATGGGACACCCAAAGCGAGTGGGAGAGGAGTGAGACCACCCAAAGCAAGAGCAGGGATGACTGGGGATTGTGGACGATTGGAAAGGAGGAGGGGAAAGGGGGGGCTTTGAACCCCCAAAATGAGCAGAAAAGGGGTTGGGCCCCTCAATTCAAGCAAGGTGAGAGAAGATACCCCCAAACTGAGCTGTGCGGGCAGCTGAGGATTTAAGGGATGATGGGAAAGTGGTGGGAAGAGGGGGGAAAAGAGTTGGGACAGCAGGCAGGGGCATCCTGCAGCCTGGAACAGCGTAAAACAATTCCAATAATGCCCGGTACACAAAGCACCCAGTGGGAAATGAAGAAGGGGGAGTGTCATGCTGTTTTGGAGACTGAAGAAAGCTGAAAGCAGCCTGAGTCATAAACCCCAATGTGAAACATCCTGAGAGAGAGAGAATATTTGGCAGACCTTGTAAAATGCCTGGATAAAGGAACAAACAAGTGACAACTCGGAGAACTTCTCCAGAGCGACTGAGCTGGCACAGCCTGGACACGCCTGACTGACAGTCCAGCACTTAAAAAGCCCAGTCACAAATTTTAAGGGCAGGGTCTTTTGGCACATCCCTTCTTGGGGGCTGTGTGTGGAGATTTCTCCCTGGGGTGGGGACACCCCTGAAGGTCCCTCCTCAGCCTGAGCCAAAGAGATTTGCCTACAGTCGTTGGTCTGGGTGAGTGACATCAACCTCTGCTTAATAATTGGTTTTGCTTCACTATTGCTTCCGAGTGTACTATAACAGTTGTAGCTCCTATACTATGTAGTGAATAATCCTTATTAAGATCTTTTTACTTAGTCATTATCATAATAAATCATATATATAGTTATATAAATACATCTGGTTTGCCACCCAGACCCCTGGGATGTCATGATGGAATCCCTGTGACTGCCTTTGATCTCCTTGCTCTTTAACAGTCTAGAGAAACCTGGGATGTCACCATGGAAGACCAGGACATCACAGCTCTCGAGCACTGTAAACGTACCTTTACCTGTGACTGCCTGTGAACTCACGACCCCTTAGCCGATTAAAGCCCCCTGTGATGTCACTATGGAACCCCGGTGACAAATCTGCTCCTTGGCAGACAATTATCATAATTTCCTGTTGCTGTGGTCAGTTTCCAGGGCAATGATGACCAGGACATGTTGCTTACATAGGTTGCAGCTCTGTGAAGATGTATTGCTGGAGTGGTTGCCATGGGAATGAGCTGAGTCCTGTAGCCAGAGTCCATTGCCATGGCAACTGCGTGCAGTCCCATTCCTCTGATTAGTTACTACAGCAACCATAAATGGACACCTTCCCAAGCGTGGTGCCATAACAACCAAGGTTTGGAGTAGTTATGATGTTTGGTTGCCATGGAAACCTGCATTAAGGCCCGTTGATATGGGCTTGTGCCATGGAATTCAGGGTCTGTGACATTGCCATGACAACCATCAACCAAATGTACTGCTGGTGCCCCATGCCAGACACAGAGATGGTTTGCCAAGGACTGTTTCCATGGCAACCAGTGCTTGAGGTCAGCTGTACAGGCAATTGTTATGGAAACCCATCGCCAGGCACTTCTGCCATGGACTCTTGCACTGAGACACGTTGCTAAGGCTGGTTGCCATGGGAACCATCAGAAGGACCCGATGCTATGGTGGTTGCCATGACAACCTGTACAGAGACCCATTGCTGCAGTCAGTGTCTGTGGTAACCATCAGTAAACCCATTGCCAGGGACCTTGTCATGAATGCTTGCAGAAGTCATTTGTATGGAAAACACTCCACTGTCCCACTGAAAGTCGGTTGCCATGGCAACCATCATAAAACCATGTTGCTAGGGTTGATTGCCATGGCAACCACCCCACTGCCCCATTGCCAGGGCTGATAGCACAGTGCTGACCCTGTGGGCTCCTGGTGATGGCGGATCAGCAGCAGGGGCTGGTTTTTGCTCGGGGGAGTCAATTTCTTTCCTGGGGCCTTCTCTTGGACTGCACTTGGGTTTGAGAGAACTCTCTACAGGGTGGAGAGTTCTGGTCCTGCCAAGAGCCAAGGGCTTTCGTCATCCTACCCTGCCAGCTGATGGGCAGGGGGGACAACAGGAGGTGGGACAGGGCACAGATGAGACAGATGACCCCAACTCACACGAAGATGCCCCAGACCATGTGGCACCACAGTCAGTGTGGAAAGGAGGGGGAGAAGTAGGAAGGTGGGGATGCTGGGAGTGATGGCTTTTGTGTCCCCAAGTCCCCATTCCCTGGGATGGAGCCCTGCTCAACTGGGGGTGCTGAACACCCACCTGCCTTTGGGAAGCAGGGAAGGAACTCCTGGGTTTGCTTCCCTCATGAAACTGGCTGTACCTCAGTCCAGGAGTTTTGTCCCTTTTGGTCCCTGGATTCTATGCCATCCTGCTGGGGGGGGG
>VXBX01008296.1:32820-47581 GCA_013400415.1 Scytalopus superciliaris
GGTCCACGCAGAACCCGCGGAGGGGTTGCTGCGTGGGGGGCAGCGCCAGCACCGCGTAGGAATCGCCGTCGTAGAGGATTTTGGGGCCCCCCCGGACGAGGAGCAGCCGGTGGGAGCCCACCTGGGTGACCCCCAGGGAGCCCCCCCCGAGCCACAAGGGCAGCACGTGGCGCTCACCGTCCACCTACAGAGGGGAAAGGAGGGTCGGGGCACCAAAACGGGGGGTGGAGCCTCCCAAAAATAGGATTTGTAGCTCCCTAAAACGTGCTTTGTACCCCCACGAAACAGGGTTTCTAACCCATAAAACAAGGTTTGCACCCTTAAAAAAAAAGGGTTTATACCCCAAAGAACTAGCATTTACACCCCAAGAAAACAGGGTTTATAACCCCCAAAATGGAGTTTGCATCCCCTAAAACAGTGTTTGCGCCCCAAAAATAGGGTTTTCATCCCAAAACCAGGGTTTGTACCTCCCCAAAATAGGGTTTGCTTGCCAAAGAACAAGGTTTATACACAAAACAAAAATTAAAAAAAAAAAAAAAAAAGGGTTTATAACTCAAACCAGGGCTTGCACCCCAAAGTCAGAGGTTTCATCCCAAACTAGTTTTTTCCCCACCGCTGGGACCACCAAAACCCCATTTGCATCCCCTCTTTTGCTCCCAAAACCAGTGTTCCCACCCCCAAACCAGGATTTGCACCCCAAACCCAGGTTTCCCCGCAACCCAGCCCCCTCCCCCCATGTCCCCTCCACCTCAAACTCACCATGACCTCCCAGTGCTGTCCCCTGTCCATGGCCACTGTCACCCCGTGCACCGTCACCGTCACCCTCCTCACCTCGCCCTCGTGCTGCTCCAGGGCCACCCTGAGCGGCTCCAGCCCCTCCTCGGGGTCCCCCGCATCCACCTCCAGCAGCGGAAGGGTGCAGGACCCCCCGAAGCTCCCCAGCTGCCCCCCAAAGGTGCTGTAGGTGCCCCCCACCAGGAGCTGGCAGTGCCTGCAGGTTCTGCGGTGGTGGCACCCCAGGACCCCGTCCTGCACCCGGCACTCCTGGCCCAGGGGGCAGCCCGGGATGGCCTCACACTCCACGTGTCCTGCCCCGGAGCACACACAGCGCTGAGTGCAGGGTGGGGAGGGGTAGAACTGCATCCCCCGGGGGTAGTAGCGACCCCCGAGGGTGCAGCCACACTGGGACAGTGGCACACAGGAATCCCCGCTCCGGAAAAAGCCGGGATCGCAGAAACAGCCCTCGGAGCATCGCGAGGGCTCTGGGCAGGAAGCCGGGCCGGACTCGTCCTGGCAGGTGGGAGGGCACGGGGGACCACACAGCTCGTAGTGCTCATTTGGGGGGCACACGGGACCTGCAGGGAGGGGAGAAGGGAGGCCAAAAGCATCGTGGAGACCAAAAAACCCCCTAATCCTCATGGATGCCCCCAAAACACCCTGCAAAATCTCAAACCCTCATGGACACCCAAAAACCCCCTGCAAAATCCCAAAGCCCCATGGAGACACCAAAAAACCCCTCCAAACCTCCAAATCCCTATGGACATGCCAAAACCCTCATGGACACCCCAGATTCCCATGGACACCAAAAAAATTCTTCATGCAGACCCCAAAACCTCCATGGACACCCAAAGTCCCCTGTGTACACCCCAAAAACCCCATGGACACCCTAAACCCCAGACAATGCCAAACTCTCCATTCTCACACCAAAATCCCCATTCACACCCTAAAACCACTATGGACACCCTCATGGACAACCCAAACCTCTCCATGCAGCCCCCAAGACCCCCAGACACCCCAAACTCCCCCGCCCCCCCCCTTACTGCAAAAGGCGTGGGTGCGCCATGGCCCCACAGCCACTCCCCGGCTCTGACATGCGCTGACGTAGGCACCCACAGCCTGGCACACAGCATCCCGGTGGCCCTCGAAGAGACATGTGTCAAACAGACAGTCCTCCAGGTATGGGGCGGGGTCGATGACCTCGTGGCAGGTGGCCAAGGGGCCCCGTTTCTTCACCAGGACTCCGCAGTGCTTGTCGCCACGGTAGGCGCGGCGTTGGGTCTCACTGCACCCCTGGCAGTGTTCACCGCACCCTGGGGAGCAGCCAGGGATCTCGGTGACCTTCCAGCTGTCCCCAAAGTGGGTGTCATTGTGGGCAGGGTAGCCCTGGCGGGTGACAAAGTCATCGTGGGGGTCTCCGTTGGCATTGCCACAGAGGCCACAAACGGTGCCAGCAAAGGTGCCAGGCAGGAACACGCGGGCGTAGCTGTGCCAGTCGAAGGTGACGGTGACACCAAAGGCCGTGGTGATGAAGCCGTGGACGCCGTGCAAGGACACCCGGAGCTCATGGTCTGGGTGGGAGAAGGGCAGGTCCAGCAGGACACCATCAACCTGGGAGTAGGAGGGCAAGGGATGCACTTGGAGACCATCCAAGGGACATGGGATGGGCTTGAAGGCCACCTGGATGGCACATGGTAGCCGTGGAAGCCGCCTGAACACCATACAATGACCTTTAAACCCACCTAAACACCTTAAAAAGACCTCGAAACCGCACTCGGGTGTCATGTGATGGCCTTGAAACCCACCTGACGACCATGCAATGACCCTGAACAGCCCCACATTGCCATACAATGACTTGGAACTCCCCCAAATACCACACAATGACCTCAACCCCACCGAAAAGCCACATGACAACTCTGAAACCCTTCCCCCCATCCCCTGCCTCTGCCCTACCTTGACCTTCTTGGGGTGCTCCTGGCTGAGGCTGAGGCTCATGTTGAACACCTCCAAGGTGACCACCTTGGTAAAGGACACCAGGTTGTTCCCACGGTGGTTGTTCTCCACAGTGACACTGAAGGGCACCAGGGTGGGGTCGACAGAGCAGAGCCCAGCCAGCAAGTACACACAGGTGCCCATGAAGTCGTAGCGGTGCCCATCGAAGGTGGTGTAGTGGGGGTCGCCCGTGGCCACACAGACGGAGTAGTTGGTGGCCACGCACCTCCTCACACCCTCCACCACTGCACACACCTCCCCTGACTTACAGCTGGCCTCCTCACACACCACCATGCCCAGCTCCGGGTGGCAGCGGCACCGGGAGCGGCACGAAGGGTCCCCCCAGAACTCCTCGCCGGGGCGGTGGTAGCGGCCGGCGTGGGTGCAGCCACAGCGGGACACAGGCACACAGAGCCCAGCGCTCAGCACGTGGCCACGGTCACATGCACAGGACTCCACACAGGGAAGAGAACATGAGGACGGAGCGTCTGGGTCAGAGCAGGTGGCAGGGCAGGCAGTGCCACAAGGCTCATAGTGGCTGTTCTCTGGGCAAGGAAGAGCTGGGGAGGGAGGGAATTGGGGTGAGTGATGGAGGGAATGGAGAGCATCTGATGGGAGGAGGTGGAAAGGGTCTGGGAAACAAGAAGAAAAGGTGTGGAGTGTGAGGAGGAAGGTGTGGGAAGAGGCTGGGATGTGTGGGATGGGGGCTGGGATGTGGGAAGGCTCTGGGGACACGAGCAGTGGAGTCTGGGACACAAAGATAAGGGTCTGGGACACATGGGAAGGGTCTGGGAATAGGCAGGACAAAGTCCGGGACATGGGGGATGGGGTCTGGGATGTGGGCGAAGGGTCTGGAACATGCATGATGGGGTCAGGGAAACAAGGAGAAGGGTCTGGAGTGCAAGGAGTAAAGTCTGGGAAATGTGGGAAGAGACTGGCACATGTGGGATGGGGGCTTGGACATGTGGGAAGGGTCTGGGAATAGGCAGGACAGGGTCTGGGCCATATGGGATGGGGTCTGGGACAAAGGATAAAGGAGAGGGACAAACGAGAAGGATCTTGAAAATGTGGGATGGGGTCTTGGAAAGACAGGATGGAGTCTGGGACACATGGATAAGGGTCTGGAGCACTAGAAGAAGGTTCTGGAGAACTTCCAGAAGAGGGATTTGAGGGCTTCACCCCAGGATGGATCCCACTTCTCCAGAAGTGCCCCATAAATGCCCCTCCAGACCCCAAAGTGCGCCCCAAGTGCCCTCTTGGACCCTCAAGGCCTGGGAGGATGGACCCCTTGGAAAGGGGAGGCTCCAGGGTGGCTCCAGAGCTGGTTTGAGGAGGGTTCTGAGGGTCTAGAAGGGGTCAGGGAGGGTCTTAGAGGGGCTTTGGGAATTTTTGATGGAATTCAGGGAATTTTGGGTGAGATTGGGGGTGGGGGTAGGAGGAATGAACGGATTTGGGGATTTAATTAAGGGGGTTTTGGTGATATTTGGAGGATTTTGAGTGTAATTAAGGGACTTTTGAGTGGGATTAAGTGGCTTTGGGGTGAAACCAGAGATCTGGGGAGAAACAAAGAGGATCTTTGGTGGGGTTAAGGGAATCCTGGATGGAATTAGGGGACTCAGGGTGCAATTTTATGTGGGATGAAGGGAACTGTGGATGGAATTAGGGGACTCAGGGGATTTGGAAGGAAACAGTGAAGGGTTTAGGAGCTGGACCCCAAAGCACCCCTATCCCTTACGGCACTGTGCCGGTGTCCTCCAGTCACCCACGGTGGCCCCACTTCTCCGGCATGTGGCCGCGTAGGTCTCCAGCACCCGGCACAGGACCTGCCTTGCGCCATGGCTCCGGCACAGCTCGGCCAGGCAGCTGCCATAGAACTCCTGGGGCTTCACCATGGCATGACATGCCCGGAAGGGCCCCTGGAAGGACTTTCTGATGATCCCACAGTAACTGTTCCCACCCCAAAGCTCCTTGTCCTCACACACAGGGCACTCCCTGTCGCAGTGATCCCAGCAAAGCGGATCCTGGGCCTCAGGATCAGAGCTTCTCCAGCCCCCAGCCCAGGCCACGAGGGCGGGGATGTTGTCACCAGCCTCAGGGATGTCGTCCAGGGGCTGTAGGTTGAAGTTGCCACAGAGGCCGCGCACGTGGCTGAAGAAGCTGCTGGGGAGGTCGATGAGGAGGTGCCAGTTCCAGTCGTAGGAGACGCGGAGCCCAAAATCTGTGTCCAGGGCAACCCGGAGCCCGCTGGGACGGACACGGAGCCTCCCGTCCGCCAGGACCACTGGGAGCAGTGTCAACTCCCCATTCACCTGCCGGCATTCCCAGGTATCCCAGGGTTGGATTCAACACACACACACCCCACAATTTCATTCCCAATATACTATTCCCCACATATCCCAATTCTTTTTTCACAGCATGTTCCCAACATTAAATCCCATCATATCCCAACATTAAATCCAATCATATCCTGACATTCTACACATCACATATTCCAATATTTTATTCCTGCCATATTTTATCCCAACATTCTACTTCTACCATATCCTAGTATTTTATTCTCAAAGTATCCCAACATCCCCCAGTATTTTATTACTGGTGCATCCCAACATCTTATTCTTGAACTATCTTAATATTTTATTCCCTAGAGGTACACCAAAATTTTATTCCCAACTTATTGCAACATCTTACTTCCAACACACCCCAACATTTCGTTCCCAGCTTGTCCCAACATCTTAATCCTGCCATATCCTCATGTTTTATTATGAACATACCCCAACATTTTATTCCCAACACATCCCAACATTTTATTCCTAATAAATCCCAACATCTTATTTCCAGCCCATCATAACATTCTGTTCCTGATGTATCCAAATATTCTATTCCCAACACTTTATTGCTACCATATCCCAACATTTTATTCCCAATTTATTCCTGGCATATCCCAATATTTTAGTAATGACATATCCCAACATTTTACTCCCAGCCTATCCCAACATTCTATTCCTGATATATCCAAATACTCTACTCCCAAGGTTTTATTCCTGCCATATCTCAACATTTTATTCCCAAAACATCCCAAAATTTCAACAATCTGCCTTCCAATCTGACTTATTTATCCCAAAATAATGCTGGTACTGGTGGAGCCTTTGGCTGGATGAAGAATGTTGGGAAAAATCCCAGATTCCCCCTCCCGTCCCAACTCACCCGGACTTTCCCATCCTCACTCTGGTGGAAGGACACCCGCTGTCCGTAGACATCAATGGTGACCACGGAGACATAGGACACAGATCTGATCCCGCCCCGTATGTCATTCCTGGCCTCCACCCGGAAGGGCTCCAGCCTGGGGTCATTCCCATGAGATTCAGCCATGGTATAGGTGCAGGTTCCTTGGAAGTCAAATTCCAGCCCATCGAAGGTGCGGAAGTGGGGGTCGCCCCATGCCCAGCATGTGGCCACCAGTGCCGGGACACAGCGGGATTCAGAGCCCTGCGGCCGGCACCTCTCCTTGGGGCGGCACTGCAGGGACTTGCAGGGGTCTGGGAAGAGAGGGAGAAATGTGGGATGAGCACTGGGAGAAGCCAAGGGTTGGGGAAAATGATGGGAAAACACTTGGGGGAAATTGTGGGATGGAGGAAAGTACAGGGTGGGAAAGAGCATGGGATGAGAAAAATCATGGAGGAAGTCATGGAAGGAACCACAGGATGGGAAAAACCATGAGAAAATCTATGGGAAAATACTTGCGAAGAAGAATCATGAGAGAAACCATGGGATGGGAAAAAATATGGGAAAGACCATGGAAGAAGCCATGGCATGGGAGAAACCATGGGAGGAACAATTAGAAAAACCATGGGATGGGAAAAAGCATGGGAAACACCATGGGAAAACACTGGGGTATATGAGACAGAGGAAAGTACGGGATGGGAAAGACATGGGATGGGAAAACACCTGAGGGAAGTCATGGAAGGAACAATGGGATAGGAAAGACCGTGGGGAAAAACTTGGGAGGAAGAATCGTGGGACAAACCATGGGATGGGAAAAAACATGGGAAAGACCACAGGAAAAAACATGGGATGGGAGAAGCCATGGGAAGAACCTCCCTACCCCTAACCCTCAGTTCCAGGGATCTATTCCCTCTGCCTCCCCTTCTCGCAGGATTTCCCCCCATTTTCCCTCACTTTTGTTGATGCATCCTAGGACCCCATCCCGAATTTCACAGGATTCATCCTCGGTGCAAGAATGGTTGTGGCAGGTGAGGCCCTGGCCTGGGATGCAGGAACAGCGGCGCCGACAGTGATCCTGGAAAACCACCTCATGGGGCTGCAGGGAGGGAAGAGGGAGAGGCAGAAACCCATGAAAACAGGATAAAAAGGAAAAATGCAGGAAAAAAAGGACAAAAGGGCAGAAAAAATGGGAAAAAATGAATGAAAAGCAGGGGTGGGAAAGGCAAAAAGAGGAGGGGAAAATACTGGGAAAATAGACAGAAAAATAGGGGAAAAGGGGAAAAATGCAGGAAAAAAAAAAAGATGTAAATGCATAAAAATATGGGAAAATGCATAAATATAGGGAAAGTAGGAAAAATGCAGGAAAAGAGATGCAAATGCATAAAACAGGGCAAAATACAAGGCAAAAACTACCTAAGAAAGGGATTACATGCAGGAGAAAAATTGCCCAAAATAGGGGGGAAAATGCTGGGAAAATACACAGGAAAATAGGGAAAAGGGGAAAATACAGAGAATAAAGATGTAAATGCATAAAAATAGGGAAAAAGGGGGGAAAGTAATAAAAACGAAATCCATAAAATTAGGGAATGAATGAAAATGCCACAGAAAAAGAGGTATATGCAGAAAAATATGAGAAAAATAAAAAAAAAAAGCAGGAAAAATAGAGGTAAAATGGAAAAATAGCGAAAAGAAGGCAAAAAGTGCAGGGAAAAGGATGCAAATGTATAAAAATGGGGAAAAATACATGGTAAAACCATGCAAATGCCTAAAAACAGAGAAAAAAAATGGGAAAAAACCCTGGAAAACTACCTTGTAGTATCGCCCATCCTCAAAGCAGCCACACTGGTCCTCAGGAATGCAGCCCTGGCCATCGGACACAGAGCCCTGGTGGCACTGGCAGCCCTCAGCACAGGGCTGGGAACAGGTGGTGGCACTCCCAGCACAGGTGTTGGTGCAGGTGTTGGTGCAGAGGGAGTAGGTGCTGTTGGCCATGCAGGGGAGGGCTGGAATTTTCATAGTCATGGAATGAGTTGGATTGGAAGGGATGTTAAAGCCCAGCCCACAACCATCATCCCACATTCTTGGTGTCAGGAACATTTCCCTCTAAACTCACGGCAGAAGGATGGTGTCCTCCAAGTCCCCACAGCGATTCCGGCGTCCTGGCACTTGCTGACATAGCTCTGGATGCTCTGGCACAGGACACCCATGTCCCCTCCAGTCACACAGAGGTCATGGATGCAGGATTGGGAATACAGGGTGGGGTCAATGATGTGGTGGCAGGAGCTGAAGGGCCCCTGGGGAGCCGTGAGGAGGCCGCAGTAGTTGGGTTTTTGGAGGACCACCACCTTCTCCTCAGAACAGGTGGGACACTCCTCCTTGGGACAGGCATCATCACAAGGCCTATCCTTGATTTTCCATGCAGATCCAAAGGCTGTGGCATCTGGAGCTTGCTGGCCATCAGAGAGGTGGAAATCGTCGTCCTGCTGCCTGTTGTAGTTGCCACAGAGGCCACACAGGTGGCCCAGGTAAGTCTGGGGGACCGTGACTGTCACGTGCTGGGCGAAGTCATAGTGGACGACGAGGCCAAAGTCGGTGTGGAGCAGAACACCCATCCCATGGGGATACACCTGGATCTGTCCCCTGCCCAGAATGGCTGGGAGGTGGTGGGAGATGGAATTCACCTGGGAAAGGGAAGGACGTGTCCTCAGTAATGTGGGGAAAACACCTTCCAACCAATATTCGGATGGATTCATGGACCCCACCTGGAAGGGAAAGTTGGGATGAGCATGGGTTGGGTTTAGAGATGGGTCTTGGAGATAGGGTGAGGGCTCCCTTTGTCAAGGAAAAACAATTTTCAGGTTGATGGAGGTAGGACTAAAAATTTGGGGAAAACACCTTCCAACCAATGTTTTGATGCATTTTGGGTCTCACTTAGAAAGAAAAGTTGGGATGAATATGGATTGGGCTTGAAGATGGGGTAAGGTGTCCTCTCCACCAAGGAAACCCAGTTTTGGGGATACCCCATGAGATTTGGCCCACCTTACCATGACAGCTCCCCTTTTTCCTTGGTTTAGGGTCAAGTTGACCCCATAGACTTCCACGGACAGTGCCTGGATCCCAGAGACCTTCCCCTTCCGCCGGGCCTCCTTCTGGACTGTGACCACAAATGATGTCACATTGTTGTCTGTGCAGGTCCGGCTGAGGATGTAGGAGCAGGTCCCGGTGATGCTGAAGGCCACCCCATCGAAGGTGATGTAGGCACTGTCACCCATGGCTGTGCAGGTGCTGGACACCAGCGAGGGACACTGGAAGGTGCCATCAACGACCTTCCCAGGAGCACTGTCAGGACAGGAAGTATTTTGGCATTCCACAACACCACCAGAGAGGCACCGGCACTTCTCCTGCTCCGTGGGGTAGAAGGTCTCCTGCTCCTTGTAGTACATGCCATGGTGGCTGCAGCCACAGCGGGACACGGGGACACACTCGTCCCCGCTGAGTGCAAAGCCGTCATGGCACACACAGCCCTCCCGGCACCGCCCTGGGCACACAGCAGAGCCAACACCGCAGCTGTGCCGACAGCTGTGGGCACAGAGCTCGTAGGAGCTGTTGGGAGGACAGGGAATATCTGCCGGGAGACAAAAGGATCCGTGAGCAACCAGGAAAGTCCCAACCCACACTCTGGAGGTTTCCCAGAATTCAGGGGTGTCTGGTGATGAAGGTCACCAAACACAGAGTTTTTTATCCCAGTCTCGGTTTTCCTCCCCATGGACATCCTATGACAACCCAGTGATGATCCAATGAACACCCATAAGGAACATTCCAACCCACTTAAACAGGAATTTTTGTCCCTAAAACACATCTTCATGGAGAAAAGTGGGACCCTGCCTCAAGGAATTGGATCACTCCATGCTGGGTCCTCACTTGATCCCCAGGCTGGATCCCTTTGCCCCAGTTCTGCTGGTTTTGGTGCATTTTTTGCTGATTTTCCCTCCAAATCATACAATTATTAGCCAATACAAAGAAATTGGAGATCTGGGGGGAAAATTATCCCAGATGAAATAAGTTCTTCCTTGGGAAGGGTTTACTTTGGATTATGGTATCAAACAAGACTTTGGCTGGGATTCCCACTGTTTTCCCACCTCTAGGTTGTTCCTACATGGATTTGGAGTGGAATTGAGGATCGTGCTGATGGAAACCCCTGCAATTATCCAAACTTACAGCAGAAATTATCCATCCTCCACCTCCCAATGGTCACACCGGCTGCCTGGCACGCACTGGCGTAGCTGGCGATGATTGGGCACATCCCATCCTCCTGCTTTGGGAAGAGGCAGGAGTCCTGCATGCAGCTCTGGAAGTACTCCTTGACATCCACGTGGCCATGGCACACTCCGAAGGGTCCATCCTCCTGCAAAAGAACCTCACACCCCATCACAGACACCTCCTGTTGTAGCCACGGTGCTGCAGCAGTGCCAGAACATTCCACCGTCGAGCTCTCAATGCATCCCAGAGTGTCAGTGACCTTCCAGCTGCTCCCAAAGGTGACTGGGTCTGATGTCATGTGGTTGTTGCTCATCCTCATGTCGTCTCCAGCAGCACCATTGAAGTTCCCGCAGAGCCCGCACAGGGCACCGGCGAAGCCGCCGGGCACCATTGTGGTAACTTGGCTGTTCCAGTCATAGGTGACAACCAGTCCAAAGTTGGTCTCCACCACTGCATCCTGCCCATGGCGATAGACAACAATCTGCCTTTCACCATGGAGGTATGGGAGGCTGACCAACCTCTCATCGATCTGGGGGAGAAACCATAAAAATGTACCAAATTTGAGCTCTAATGGGAAATCCCAACCATTTTCAATGACCAGAGCATTCAAATGACGTTGATTTAATTCCATTTTTGATTTAATCATTAATTTGTGGGATGAGGAGGTTTGGGAGGAGGTTGTAGAAAGATGAATAACTGTTTCCTGAGCTCACCATGATTTTCCCGGGGTGTTCCCGGCTGATGCCGATGGTTTTGTTGTAGACTTTGACTGTCACCATGGCAATGGTTGACAGGAGCCTGTTGCCCCGGCGGCCATTCTGCACCAGCACCTGGAACCCCACCAAATTTGGGGTGTCCTCACACAACCCAACGAACAGGTAGACACACGTCCCCTGGAAGATGAACCTCCCACCATCAAAAGTTTTATAGTGGGTGGCTCCAACAGCACTGCAGACCCCCAAAACTTGGGGGTAACATCCCTGGATCCCCCCCTGCACCCCACACTCCTCCCCGGCACCACAGCTGGAGTGCCGGCACACCGCCTGCCGCTGCTCTGCATCGCACACACAGCGCTGGCTGCATGTGGGGTCACCCCAAAACTCCTCGCCGAGGCCATAGAGGAGACCCCTGAAGACGCAGCCACAGGCAGAGGGAGGGATGCAGGTGTTGGCATCCAGGACAAGGCCCTCATGGCACACACAGCTGTCAACACAGGTGGTGGTGGCGGCACAGTTGGATGGCACGGCCGGGATGTTGCAGGTTGGGGGACAGGCAGGGCCACAGGTGCTGTAGGTACTGTTGGGAGGGCAGGTGAGGGCTGAAAAGGGAGGGAGATCACAGTCAGCATGGGGTGGGATGTGGTGAGATGGACCTCCTGGACTATCTACACAGACTTCCTGGAGTCTCCATGGATTTTCTCAAGTCTCCATGGACTTCCTGAATCTTCCACCTGGAATTTCTGAAGTCTCCATGGACTTTCTAGATTTCCTGCTTGGACGTTCTAGAGACTATGGACTTTATGGACTTTCTGCATGGAATTCCTGGAGTCTCTCTCTGGACTTCCATGGCCTTTCTGCTTGGATCTGCTGCCACAACCTTTCCCAACACAGCATCCCATGGATCTTGGGACCCACTTGAATTGAGTACCTTCCACACCAGACAGTATTTCCACCCAACCATCCGCTCTACTCACGACATCCCACTATTGTCCTCCAACCAGAAATGTCGATCCCCTTCTCCTGGCAGTCATCGGCATAGGCCTGGATGGCGTGGCAGAGAATGGCACGACGGCCACCATGGGCACACAGGTCATGGATACAGTTCTTCACGTAGACATTGGGACTGATGGTGCTGTGACAGAGCTGGAACGGCCCAGAGTGCTGGGACAACACCCCACACCACGATTCTGCCTTGTAGGGCACCACCTGGTCCCACTTGCACCGCCCGCAGTCCCCGTCGCAGCTGTCCCGGCAGTGGCTGCTTCCATTGGTCACCTTCCAGCTCCGCCCCAGCTCCACAAGATCCCACACCTGGCTCCCATCAGGAGCCAGTGCGTCATCCCGGGGGTCCCCATTGCTGTTTCCGCACAACCCACAGACTTTTCCAGAAAGATCAGCTGGAATTTCAATGACCATATGATCCTCCCAGTCGTAGAGGACTTTCAGCTTGAGATCCCATTGGATCAACACGGATTTGCCCTTCTGGCGGACCCGGAGCTTCCCGTGGGAGAGGGAGATGGGCAGGCGGGAGCGGTGGTTGTTCACCTGGGGAGGCAACAACAACCAGCAAAACAACCAAAAAACCCATCAAAAAATCAGGCAAAATGTGGAGTTTTTGAAGATTTGGGGTTTTTTCATGCAAGGCCTGTCTGCACACTGGCAAATCCTGGAATTGTTTAGGAAAAGACCCTCAAAATCACCAAAAAATGTGTAATTTTGGTGAAACTCCATAAAATCACTTAGAATTTGGAAATTATGTTGATTTTTGCTTACCCTCACCATCCCGTTTTCTGCCCTGACCACGGTGACAGTGACATCGTTGATGCGAGTGGTGATGGAGCCAATGAAGGAGACTTTGGAGTTCTCCCTTTCCTCCTTTTGGACCTCCACAGAGAAGGCAGGAATGGCAGGATAGGGATGGCAGATGCTGGTCAAGATGTAGGCACAGGTTCCCATGAAATCAAAGGTCTTCCCATCAAAACTCTGGTAATGCATCCCACTGGTGAGCCAGCAGGTGGAAAAGGACTCCTGGACGCACTGTGGTTGACCATCCACCACCTTGCACCTCTCCTCACACACCAAATCCTCACAGGAGCGTGGCTCCAGGGCTGGAAAAAAACAGGGAAATCCATGAATGGCCAACTGGACAACACTGCATTGTTGGGTTGACACAAAACAGAAAGTCACGGATGGCCAACTGGACAACACCCTGTCATTGGGTTGACACAACAGGGAAACTCATGGATCACCAACCAGAAAACACCCAGTCATTGGGCTGACTCAACAATGGGCTCACTGTACTCACCATCAACACAGAGCCCGGCAAAGCCGTACCCGATGTGGCTCAGAAACCCAAACATCAGGAGCCCCATGGGTGCCTGCGGGTTCTCTGCACTCTGTGTCGCTGCACCCACGGGGATGTTGGCCCAGGAGAACTCCGTGCCAGCAATGTCATGCCACACCATGGTGGCAGCGGGCTGGTGGTTGAGGGTGGTGGCGGTGGCAGCGGCGGTGGGCGTGACAAGGACTGCATGGTTGTAGTATCCGGGCACGCTGCTGAGGTGGAAGGCAGTGCAGTGGGCAGTAATGGGTGGCACGATGAGGAGGAAGGGGTCTTGCCAAGATGAGCCAGTGAAGAACAGAAGCACCTGCACTGCTGCCACTGCACTGAGGCACAGGGGGGAGTTGTGGCTCACCACCAATTCCCGCGCCTCCCCTGCTCCCATGGCCACAGTGACCTCCCCACTGCCGCTGTCGTAGGTGATGGTGTTGTCTTCTTCCGTCACCACATAGACAAGGTCAGTGCCCAGCTGCACCGGGTTGGGCGGCACCACGTAGCTCCTCCCCCATGCTCTCGTGGGCAGGAGCTGCTCCACGACAAAGTCATAGCCTGCGGAAACCTTGGCACAGGTGTGGCCACTGAGCACGGCCACGGGCGCGTCGGCCACCACAGCAGTGCCGGTGAAGTCCTGGCTGCTCTGCAGCTGCAGGCTGTGGTAGGGCTGCAGGAAGAGGCGCAGCACCGCGCCGGGCACGTAGGTGTGCCCATCGTACTGGAAGGTAGCTGTGGTGGTGATGGAGACGGCAGTGACAGCAGCGCCGGCGACCACCACAAACTCGGCCACGCCGTAGGTGTCATTGCCCACAGGAGTCACCACATAGTACCTGGTGCCGAGGCTGGGCACAGGCAGCAGGGCTGTGGCACCCGCCGTGTAGCTCTTGGTGCTCATGGCCACCACAGTCACGTCAGTGCTGGCCCGGACCACCACGGTCTTGTTGGCCACATGGCTCCCGGTGAGCTCCAGGGGGGCAGGGAGGGGCACAGCCACGGTGCCGAGGGGCCCCACGGTGACCTCACGGGTGCCGAAGGGGCCATGCAGCGTCACCGAGGCTGTGGCGGCACCGGGGCCCTGCCGGGTGAGCAGCAGCTGCAGCGCCGCGCTCGGAGACTCGTCGTCGTTCTGTGGGAACACGGCCAGGAACTCCCGGCCCCCCGAGCTGCAGCTGGACAGGGCTGGGAAACAGCAGGGAAAGGGGGCCGGGTCAGGGCAGTGGGGGTGGAGGGAACGAGAGGGGTGTTTGATGTGGAACTATATATGGGGCATTATATAGATTTATAGAGAGTCTTTAATAGAGAATTAGAGAGAATAAAAAATATTATATACAACTAGAGAGATCTTTTTAATGTAGGATTATATACAATAATAAATGCTGTATAGAATTATAGGGGTTTTTTACAGAGAATTATATAGAATATAATATAGAATTATGATTTTTTTAGAGAGAATTAT